>JAHKKF010495110.1:0-17990 GCA_019740295.1 Labeo calbasu | reverse complement strand
TATTGTATTGTATTGTATTGTATTGTATTATATTATATTATATTATATTATATACAACAGTACTTTCTAGTCTCGAATCTGATTGGCTGAGGAGTGCGACATTTTGGTGATATCGGAACTCCAACCGCTTCATCGTTTGTATTACTCCACTTGCGGTTTTTCTCATAGTGGGTGTGATGGTGCACTCTCAAATACATTATAATTTTATAAATAATAGTGTTTTTGTGTCGAGGATTGTAGTTTTTAGAGTTTTTTTTTTTTTTTAGGTGAGAATGTACTTGTTTAGATTTCAAATATGCAGTTTGTTAATAAAGATAACGTCTCTCTGAAAATTAGCTTCAGTGTTTTTAGAGTTGTGAGCTCCGAGCATCAGCGACCGTTCAGCCTTCACGAACCCACCAAGAGTAGCCTTACCTCGGCTAGATCTTCTGGAATTTGCTGCTGGTTCTGATGTCTGTAGTGATTAAACGTGAGATAAAATTTGTTTTGGGTAAATCTAACAGGCAGTCTTTGGTCTCATTAATCTATTATTTGTTCCAGAGCAAATAGTTTTGGCTGAGGGCAAATCTCATCACGTTATATTTTATGTAATTTCAGTGCTTTATATCAGAGCGCTGTACTTTTGACTGAATTGCCTAGCTGCTTTTATGATGGACATTGTTTATTAAATAATATTCAATAAATCCTATTTTATATAAATAATAGTAGTATTTAATAATAGCGTCATATTGGCCTCCGGCCACATGCATGTGGTCGAAGCGCAGCAGTGCTGATATACTGCCATAATGCATGGCTATGAGTGTGATATTGCTCATATATTTTATTATATTATATGTGACCCTGGACCACAAAACCAGTCATAAGGGTAATTTTTTTTATATTTATTCATTATCTGAAAGCTGAATAAATAAGCTTCCCATTATTGTATGGTTTGTTATGATAGGACAATATTTGGACGAGATACAACTATTTGAAAATCTGGAATCTGAGGGTCTTAAAGTTGTCCAAATGAAGTTCTTAGCAATGCATATTACTAATCAAAAATTAAGAATTTATATATTTACGGTAGGAAATTTACAAAATATCTTCATGGAACATATGTACATAATATCCTAATGGTTTTTGGCATAAAAGAAAAAATTATAATTTTGACCTATACAGTGTATTTTTGGCTATTGCTACAAATATACCCGTTCTACTTAAGACTGGTTTTGTGGTTCAGGGTCACATATTGCTTTTGATATATTGGCATTGAGTTATTGAATGATCCAAGAGTTTTATAACATCTAAGTGGGTTGTTCAAAGCCAGAATATGCGGTGGCGTGGACCAGACATTTATAATCGCAAGTCTAGGTCTGGATCTCCCACTAATAATTTATTGTTGATGAGCAGAGACGTCTTGGTGAGTCTTGCATTGTGTTTTTGTTTACTCGCGTGCAGAAACTAGTCCCACGAATGCCTGCACGCTTTCTTTGCACACTTTCTTATTTTTCCACAGTTTCCCTGTAGATTAAGGGAATCCATTTAGAAGTTCCTCTCAATATCATGTGCCGTCTGCACCAAAACACTGCTCTGAAATGTAAACAGTTGCTGCATGGAGATGTTAGCACACTTCTGGTTGCTGGGCAACAGAGTTATGGCTGCTGATTAGAGAGCGGTTTATGACCCAGTGTGCACCGAGCCAACCCGCATTCTCCCATCTCACAACACAGGCTATTAAAAGAACCTTCTTGTAATTACAACACGCTAATTATGAGGAGGCAAATCTGAAGAGAAGTCAGCTTTCGGTTGAGAAACAAGGCCTTCTGTCATCTCCTATCCAAGTTTGGTCTACTTCAACAAGGCTCTGGTGGATTCTGGAAAACTGGGACAAACCAGCCACTGATTACTATCCTTCCTTAGATCATCATCTTCATCATTGTTCAGAACATCACTGAGCTTGTCCGCCTTTCCCCCTCTTCACAGTGCTGCCGCTCCCACGGTCACTCGTTTGTCTTCTTGTTCCTGGCTTTTCTGGTATTATTGGGGCATAATTCCGTCACCAGGGGGTTGATTTCAGCTCTAATAGCCTCCCCAGGCTCTCGTGTGCTTTACAACATTCGTGACAGGGTTCCGCCGGGGTTGAGAAGGGCAGCCGTCTGCTTGTGACATTTAAGCTCGATAAATTTGTATGGTGGGTGAACGCGGCTCAACGCAACGTGTCGTCCACATCTGTCTGGACTGAGGAAGAATACCTAGAGAAAGGATGAGAACATTCTTTTTATGCCATTACAGGAACAAGAATAGGCTCATTTTCCAACTCCCCTAGCGTTAAACAGTTGAGTTTTACCATTTTCGAATCCATTCAGCTGATCTCCGGGTCTGGCGGTAGCACTTTTAGCATAGCTGATCATTGAGTCAGATTAGACTGATAGCATCTTGCTCAAAAATGACCAAAGAGTTTCGATATTTTTTCTGACTCTTCTGTAGTTACATTGTGTCGATATGGATAGGAACTATACTCTCATTCCAGCGTAATAATCAAGGAACTTTGCTGCCGTACCATGGGTGCAGCAGGCGCAATGATATTACGCAGTGCCTGAAAATAGTCTCCCTGAGCAAGCAGGTGGTCATGTTGGTTATGTTGACGGAGGTTAGCCTACTTTCATGGTACCCATGAGAGTATAGTTCCTAGCCATATCGGTCTAGAAAATCGCAACTTTTCATTTTCCGTCAGTCTTGTACATGATGTAACTGCAGAAGAGTCAAGTTTTTAATAGGGAAAAACATCAAAACTCTTTGGTCATTTTTGAGCGAGATGCTAAAAGTCTAATCCGATTCAACGATCTATGCTAAGCTATACTGAAAGTGCTACGGCCAGACTGGGCGATCGGCTGAATGGATTCAAAAACGGTAAAACTCAACTGTTTAATTCTAGACGAGTTGGAAAATGAGCCTATTTTCAAAAAAAGCGGAGTGTTCCTTTAAGAGATCTCCAAAACAAGAACGTCAACTGTAATATATTTGCAATTCATAGCCATCTCGCGAAACTTTTAAATGAGCATCACCGAAGAAAAAGGCTAACCTTACAAATCCCAGCCCCCTTAATGTCTGCAATGTGTTTTGAAAGAGTATTTCTGTTACTTTTGATTTCATTTGGCTGAATCCCTCCTGTTGTGAGGGAATCTTGTTCAAGGGCCTCATCAGTGGACAGCTACGCCCAATTTCAGAGGAACGTCTTCGAGTACCAGTTTGCTAGCGAGAAGCGGAACCACGGAGCAATTTTCTTTGAGACACTTGAGTGCCACAGACAATCAAAATATACAGATGAAACCCAAAGGTGCCTAGAAATATTTAACAAGTTGCGGTTCGTTTTTTTATTGACAACGTCGTGCTTCTCAGAGTTGGTGAGGAATCCATTGTGCTTTAGTGCAGGCTTCTGTGAGTTGGCACTTTTTACCTCTGGCTAATCTGGAGCGAGCCAAGGATGAATGAAGGCAGTGGGAGGATCAGGTCAGTCTAATGGAACCCGAGTTTTCAGACTTGCGTTACCGCATTAATATTTAACATGGAGATGAAAGCACAGTGCTCGCTATCATTCTTTAAGAGTTATATTTTGTTCATGTTGAACAATGCATTTTAATTAAAGGCTGTCTTTTAATTTCCTCTGATGGAAGTGATTTCGTCCTGAAAACGGACTTGCCTGAACACACGAATATATCATAATTTCTGTTATTAACAACAAAGTGGCCTAAATGAAATTTTAACGCTTTTTATATCATGCTCTCTCCAGAATCACTGAAGCAGTGGCTGTTTCCATGGCAATATTATAAAACGTGACAAGATAATTACATACATGCCACAGATGAGGTTATCTGAGTGCTTGAGAAAGTAAATGCTATTCTGGAGTTTTCAGGTGTTGGGTTCGCAGTTTCAAATCCAATTGAGTTTTCCTAAACTCAATCAGGTTTCATTCAGTCAGTCGTCTTAAAGTACTTCATTAGAGGTGATTTCCTCACTTTGTGTGTATGTGTGTGTATGTTGTTGGTGTTTTTTCTTTAATAAATAACATGCACTGATAAATCATTCACACATTCATCTTCGGAACACAAATTAAGATATTTTTGATGGGCTATCTGACCCTGCTTACATAGGGTGGTAAGCACATCATTAAAATAGTCCATGTGACATCAGTGTTTTAACCTTAGGAGAAGAAGGAGAAGTTCACTTCCATAACAAAAAAATACAGATAATTTACTCCAAGGTGTTCATGTCTTCTCTTCAGTCGTAAAGAAAACTTTTCAGGATTTCTCTCCATATAGTGGACTTCTATGGTGCCCCCAAAGTTTGAGCTTCCAAAATGCAGTTTAAATGCAGCTTCAAAGGGTTCAAAACGGTCCCAGTCGAGGAAGAAGAGTCTTATCTAGCAAAACAATGTTATTTTCTAAAAAAAAAATTTACAGTTTCTCAAATGTTCATTTTGTCTAGCTGTGCATGAACTCTTTGTATTCCGGTTCAATACAGTTAGGGTATGTCGAAAAACTCCGCCCTACATCGCTGCAGAAGTACCGACCCAGTGTTCACAGTGAACGTGCAAAGATCAGACAGTCTTTACAAAAAAGGTGAAAGAGTGATGTAGGACAATTTTGAAGTTGGAGAAGAAAATGAGATGTGAGTCTTTTGACCTAACCTAACTGTCTTGAACCGGAATACACAGAATACACGCAGAGCTAGACAAGATGAGCATTTGAGGTTAAAAAGTATATACTTTGTAATTTATTTTTAGAAAATAACCAATCGTTTCACTAGATAAGACCCCTTCCTTGGCTGGGAACATTTATAGTCCTTTGAGGATGCATTTTGGAAATTCAAACTCAGGGGCACCATAGAAGTTCCCAAATTCTCATATCTTCATAAAATTACGGTTAAACCACTAATGTCACATGGACTATTTTAACGATGTCCTTACTACCTTTCTGGGCCTTGAACGTGAAAGTTGCATTGCTGACAATGCAGGATCAGAAAGCTCTTGGATTTCATCAGAAATATCTTAATTTGTGTTCTGAATATGAATGAAGGACTTGCGGGTTTGGAACGACATGAGGATGAGTAATTAATAACAGAATTTTCATTTTTTTGGTGAACTATCCCTTTAAGGCACGTTATATAGTGTGTCATCTCTCCTTCTATCTTTCTCTTTTTCGTCATGCTTGGGCCTTGAGTTGCTGTAAATTGCATTAAGTGCTGTGTAGAAGTGGCACTAAAAGAGAAGTGTGTGATTATATATGTATTTCCATTCTGTTCCTCACTCCTCTCACCACTGTCATCGTTGCCTTCTAATTTAACAAATGGAGGGCAGGCTGTGTCAGACAGGAACAACCAGAGCACTGTGGTGAATCACAGTAAGAGTTATCCAATTAGACACAGCAACTCTCCCCGGAGGCTTGCGCTAAGGCCTGCTCCGCCACAACAGGGACTTGGCCAGCTAAAGAGAGACAACAAACATGGCAGGACTGATGTCTCTGATGTAAAACATTGGCTGTAAACACATCAGCATTCGTACACAGACTCCTGAACCAATCAAATTGGAGAGCGTTCGTCTGAAATATTCATGCGAGTTTCAGGCTGCACATTAATTATGGAGTTATGGAATAAAATAACGTACTTTTCTATTTTAATTTCTTGTTTTAAGTGGCAACTCTCAAGTTTTTGTCTGATAACATATATTTGTGTCTGATAGCAATAATTTTGTTTAGACTACTGTAAAAACATCAAAACTGATATTAATACTGAAATTAATCTTGATAAAACGTAATATTTTATTGCTGTTATAATTATAAGCAAAGGGTTCATCATAACCTTCAAACCATTTTTGGGTTTTTTTCACCACTCACTAATACATCAAAGCGCAATTTTAGATTTTTTCTTCTGTCTTTATCACGAAGCAGAAGTATTTTGTCAGCTGTTTGTTAACAGCAGTCAGTTTTCAAAAATATTGAATCTCAATTGTTAATCCCACAGTTAATTCCCTGGCGTGAGTGCTATCGTAGCGTAATTTAATGTACATCTTAAGAATTCATCGCATTAAGTCTTGCTGCTCTCTTTTATTGAGGTTTCCTCCGTGGCAAAGTTTACTCAAGTGCTCTCCATGCCAAATCAGAACAAAACGCCTTGCAGCATGAATCTTGAACAAACAAGAAAAAGCTCTTTGCGCTCTCATGGCGTCTCTGTGGTTCCTATTCCTCATCTTGAATTCATGCACGATTGCAGTTTTCCTTGCTACATAGGAATGAGAGAAAGCCTCCCCTGGCAGAAGCAGTGATTATGAGCAGCGCAAAGAGTTCGTTGAGGTCACTTCTATGTTACAGATGAGCGTAAGCCATCCACGAACCCCTATCGCTATTCGCTCTCTTTCTCTTTCTGAACCTCCCCCTGGATGTTTTTGCATGGAGTATTTTCTCGTTTTTTAAACCCACGCACAGAAGTTTTCTTGTGCTGTAAAGTTTGGCAGAACTGTGGACTGTGTTCCTGCAAATGTGCTAATAAAGATCTCTGAGACGGTTTCCATTGCAAAACAAAAGTTTAATTGAGTATTTACGCACCCAAGTGTTCTTAGCTGGCAGGAAAGCAAATTGGGTCTTTCTGTGTCAACAAACCCTACAAAAAAGTAATTAATTCTCCTCGCACTTTTAGTAAGGAAGCTAATTAACGTTGTGGTGACACTTAGCAATGGCTTCATATATATATTAGTAATAACACTATCCTTGCCAGGCCATATGTCTTTGTTTTTGCTCAAATATTTGTTCCAGACTGATGGTGATACAGAGTTGAGTGCTTTTGCTATCAATACTCTCCTCGTCTGACCCGTGTATGTGCAAGAACGATGACACATAGTCCCAACCAACCCCTGCTCGCTAATATTGCCAGTTATTAGCCTGAACAGTAATAATTACAAAAAAAAAAAAAAAAATCTGGAGTCTGTCGTGGCTGTGTATAAGAAATCGTGTGCTATTCGGGTTAGTTTTTCAAAGAGAACATGAAGTACTTTGGATCATGCAATAATATTCTGAAGAGAAGATTAATGATTATGACATTTAAGTAGCAGCAAGCTACAATACAGTTAAAAATGACAACATTTCATGTTGTAGGTTTCATGGACTATATGAGAATAGAAGTCCACTTCCAAAACAAAGATTCACATATAATGTACTGCCGCCATTGTCATCCAAGATGTTCATGTCTTTCTTTCTTCAGTCGTAAAGAAATTGTTTGAGGAAAACATTTCAGCATTTTTCTTCATATAATGGACTGCTATGGTGCCCTGATTTTGAACTTCCAAAACGCAGTTAAAACGCGGATTCAAACGATCCCAAATGCTGAGAATCTGAGAATCTCCTACAGTGGTTGTGGCTTTTATGAGCATCGTCATGTTTACATCCTGCCAGGATGGCATCTGGCGTTTCTTGTCTTTGCCGTTTGTAAGTTTTTTTTGTCTACTAAAAGGCTCAGAGGCTTCAGGGCTGAAGTGGACAGAACAAAGATGTAGGTCTTTAGAAAGTTTAATTTGTCCACAGGCATCTTCCCATTCGTTTCTTCTCTTCTTATTGCTAGAAAAGTGCTTTTGTTGTTACCCTTTGACTGAAAATTACAATGAAAAGCTGCACAATGTGACATCGTATCAGTATTTCACTCTTCTGAGTTGTAGAGTTTGGCGTTATGCTCAATTTTCATATCGTCCTATCGTCAGCCTGTGAGATTGCCGATACACAATATCATCATGCTAATTTATTTACTTATGTACTTCGTTCCGTTGCCGGAAAGTGAACTTACACTAGTGTTTTTAACACTGTGTTTTTAATATGACCTAAATTGTGTTTAACATAATTTAATAGAAACATTGTAAGTTAGCCTACTAATGCTTACATTTCCTTAGTTATTCAAAAAGCAGCTACAGTAAACAAGTAAAGAGCGTTTACATTATCGAAGAACATCCTCACTGACTAGCCTAACCTAGTCTAGCATGAGTTTATGCATTTTACTACCATAAGTGAATACAATAGTTATATCACTGTATGATGAATAAATTTCTTACCCCTTATTTACACTGCACACATCTGTGGGGTCATTTGTAGGCCGTGCCCCCCAAAACGAGTTACTGTGCCACCCTTTTCCATCCTCTTCCCTCCCCGTGATCGATTTAGAAAGTGAAAGTGAAACCGAAAACATTAGAAAAGCAATAACGCACTTTTGCGAGCGTCAGCAACTGCATGCGTTCAAAGATTGCACGCTTCCAACCCGAAACACCCCTCCTGCTCAACGTGATTTGTGCACGTTGAGCAGGAGGGGATCAGTTAAAATATATCAGCTAGAGATGTGCCACGCTAAGCTAACAAGAAGAACCAATTTTGTCTGCACTAAAATCTGCAATTTCCAAAGTATATATGTTGTTCCTTTGCACCCAACTTAAGTGCCACTAGAAAAAAAGTGCTATATTCTATGGGGAAATGTGTCCTGTAGAAAAGCTGTTCCTCCTGGGAAATTCATCTGTATGTTTTGATGTATGTTCACCAATACCGGTTTTGCTTTGTGTTGAATTATATAGTGTGTGTGTGTGTGTGTGTGTGTGTTGACATTAGGAGATCTACTCTTGCTTACCTCAGTAGAGGGCAAGAAAAAGATCATCTCTCTTGTCACACAAAGAGGAAAAGCTGAGAAGGGCTATTCCATACATCTCATGGATTATGTAAGACTCACATTTCTGCATAGAAAATGGACTTGGGTCGTCTACTCCGAACGCTCACACACTTCACGTACACACACTGCACATACACACCACCACATAAGCAATTCTTAACAGCCCTGAAGGCAAGCCAGGACTCTTTATAACCACACACACACACACACACACACGTTTTTCCACAAATCTTCAGGTGCAGTTTCAGCAGCCTGTCACATTTATTCGCAACTCGCCTCAGCAGACTTTTCTTTTTCTATTGAGATGGCAATTTATTATTCACTTATGTATTAATAATGATATTTTCTATCTTGTGACTGTAAATTGTAACCGTTTCTGCATTTTTAGATTTTCATTAGGGCATTAGATTGAGCTGTTCTTCTTATTTGGTTCCTATTTTGTAGGTACAGCTTGATCCTCACTGACTCATACACTTTCTCTTGCACTCACACAGACTCGGGCATGCAAGCGTGAGGAACTTTGAACACTTAACGTCAATGCCAGCTCGAAGGAGAGCCGGAGAGCGCATACATGGGCAGACAGGATGTAGTGACAGACCGGCCGTGTAAATACTCAATCTGCACAGACACGAAAATCCATCCACGTCGAGACAGGATTGTCAGGCATCTGCATACATGCAAGAAGACATCTAGCTCACGCTGCACTTCTCATGCACGTTGGCACACATACATACAGGCTTGTGCAAACGCAAGATGTCACCCTGACTGTGTGTCCTTGGATGTTACATAGCCCCCCTCCGCTCGTTTACGGGATATCCCTCTAGGCTCTTGACGGACACTCTTTTAGGCAGGTTTCCAGTTCACCCGTGCGGAAAGAAAGCCATAACACTTCCACTAGTCCCATTCTCATGGGGGAAGCACGATGTGTGCGTGTTTGTCTGCTCAGACTGTAATTAGATATGACATTGTGAATTGCATTACTGCAGATGAACACATGCTTGGATACGCAGGCAGAGTCGAGAGCACAAATGATTGTGTTTGCAACGGCTGCATATAGGGCTCTCACTTTTTTTTTTTTTTTCGAGGGATTTCCTATGCGGATAAGGTTGAAGGACAGTTGCCCTGCAGTTGCACAGAGGCGTTCGCCCCTCGAGGGAGACTGCAGACCAAGAACGGCCATTTTTCTGCCTGAGTTGGTGGCAGTAGTGTTTCCTGTACTCGGTTCTGCAATGTCAGAAGCCTTTGAAGTAAAGAGGTCGGCTTGCAGTTGGCAAATCTGTATCCAAAATAATGGAAGTCAGTGAACAGGGCCAGAATTTTCTGATGGTTTACAGCTAATAAGTAAGTGTTCCTGGTCTGTGAGTGAATTATTAGCTATGTTTTCATGATTTTGTTTTTATACGCATTTTGACGTATCTCATAAATAATGAGCAGTCGAAATGCTACATTTCGAAAGAAAATGTCTTACTTAGCAAATGTTTTGGCATTCGCTGTTCTTCTGACGGCGGTTATCAAACAGAGTTGCGTTACTGTGGGTGCCCCCTTCTGGACTGAGGGTGAATTGCCTGTATTCGTTGTAAGGCCTCATGCACTGAAACGAGATGCCCGTACCGTGATGGTTCGGTACGAATACATGTATCGTTACACCCCTAAATTGTACCATTTTCAAGGTAGGACACAAAATGTGTTTAGAGCCTCATTAAACATAATGGTACAAATATGGCCATCCTATGTGCACATAGGATCTTCTATCAGTGACTGGATAGATTGGTATAGATGGAAGGACGGATGGATGGGTGGATAGAATGAATAGATGATGGGTTGATGGATTGGTGAATGATTCAGTGGATAGATGCGTGGGTGGTTGGGTGTTTGGAGAAGAAATATAGCTACTGAAGAAAGCAAGCAAGCTGGGTTCCCCATATCCTAAAGTTATTTTTCCAGAAGTTCCCAAAACAAAGGGCTTCTTTTTATTTACTCTTCTAAGTGACAGTATATTCTAATATTGTAGAAAATCGAGTCCCTGTGTCTTTGCTGCCTGAGGATATGACAGTAAAGGAATACATAAACTGTCTACTTGTCCTTTAAATTCAGCAGTGTTTAGATCTAAAAGTCACTTGCTCTGAGATACACACTCTGTGCGATGAATGAGATTGCATTTCTGCTCCTTCCAAGTGGAGTTAGACATACACACACAGGCATGGCATTTCCCTCCAGCCCGCTGACATTTGCTCCTTTTCGGGAGTACAAACTCTCCACCGCCAAAACGTTTAGTACCCTCAGCCCGGCTGTCGCTTCAGGTGTCCTCTCTAATCGCCTGACAGTAATTAAAAAGAGTGGACCTTCTCTTGTGCGCGCCCACTAACATTTACGGAGAGCAGACGCTCCTGACTGTGTCTTTGATGCTTTTTGGCGGTGGGACGTCCCTTCGTTCCTGTCTAATAAATGCTAAATATTTGTTTCTTGCTGGCAGAGTTTGCAAGCGTCCTTTTTGTTTAAGAATTGTCGTGTCATTCCCACCCTTCTCACGGCCGGTCCATTACCAGACTCCAGCGGCGCTACAGCTGCTCTTTACAGAGGAGTCTTTTATGTGATAACTTCCCTGAATCAATTTAAGCTCGTCGACAGCTTTCTTCTAAAGCGAGACGAATTTTCAGCGGCTTTTTGTCTTATTTGCTTCAAGTGTATTGAGTTTCTCGCAACAACGTCGTCCAGAAATGCATCTGGAGCCTCCTGGGCCTAAAACCCATCATTATACGGCGAGGTAAGACCACCTCAGAGAACCCAGGCTTTCGGCGGCTTTCAGCAAACAGCATTCTCTCACTCTTTCCACCTGCGTTTCTCTCTTTCTCAGGTCACCGTGGCTCTTTCTCTCTGTGTCATGCACACACATACCCCTGAGAGAGCACAGTAGACAGGTTTAAGCCGGCGGTTCTAGGGTTGGGGGTTCAGCTAACGCTACAGCTAACGGCTCATCAATTTTCTTTATTACCTGCTCTGGAAAAAAAACGAAGTCTTCAGTGCAGGGAGAGAGGCTATTCTTAGATCCGCTGCCAGTTCCCCTCCTAAATGCATCCACTCACTCTCCCTCCTGTTTTTACACTCGTTCCCTGCTTTTTCACCTTGCAAAGCTGCTCTTCTGTTCGTTCAGATTGCTGATTTATTTGCTGCGCTTTGTTTGTAAGCAAAATGGCTACGAGCGACTTGTTCGTGGACTGTGTTGTGAGGAAAAAATTTGGTTTCACGACTCCAGGGGCTTCAGTTGCCATCATCCCGGTCTGCGTTTGGTAATGGGTTGGTAATGGGTGAATTTTTACAGAAATGTTCGGGGTTCAATACAAGTTAAGTGCCGTCAACAGCATCTGTGACATGCTGCCAATTTACCATGGAAAATAATTTCGACTTGTTCCTCAGGTTGTGAAAATAAGCAGAAATTGTGGAAATACACTTACAAACTGAATTTCTGAACCCAGCCATTGCTCTGCAATAAATGTAGCATTTTGAAAGTTTTACATTTAACATCATGTTCAAACTGTTGCCTACAGATTTCAGAAACCCACAATTTGTCTAAAGTATATAGTAAACAAAACATTAACAGGATATATTTTAATTTTTTTTTTAATTAAAATACTTGATTTTTAAAAAAGAATGTAACTCATGTCGGCGCCAATATCCTTGTGGTCCCGAGTTCGAATCCTTGCGTCCCGATTTCTAATACCGACCTTTCCCGATCCCACCCCCTTCTCTCTCTCCCACTTCGCTTCCTGTCTAACTACACTGTCCTGTCTAAATAAAGGCATAAAAACGCCAACAATAAATCTTTAAAAAAAAAAAAAAAACTCATGAGCAATTAACTTTAAGTCTCTCAAACCTTAAGGTAATGTAAAAATGGTAGCAGATCGAGTCTAACAAATAATTATCATTTACATGTATTCATTTAGCAGATGCTTTTATCCTAAGTAACTTACAAATGAGGATTATCATAATGAAGCAGTAATATGAGTGCCAGCAATGCAAAGATTCAAACATTGTACAGAACAGTTAGAAGTTAGATTGAAGTTAGAAGTCAATATTAATCGACAGCATGCTGTCCATAGAGCTTAACTTGAATCTGAAAGATTCTTTTAATAAAATAGTTTTTTGCTTTTTCTCCCCATCTTTTTGTCATTTCGTATGTATTTGATGTGATTCCCTCAAGG
Organism: Labeo calbasu; assembly: GCA_019740295.1. NCBI lineage: Eukaryota > Metazoa > Chordata > Actinopteri > Cypriniformes > Cyprinidae > Labeo > Labeo calbasu. Next base: position 5,118 of record JAHKKF010495110.1, on the reverse strand, counting down.
CTTCAATGTTACATCTGTCATTGAATGCGGGCAAGTTGTGTTATTTGTGTGTGTTCGCGCACTTGTTCGCTCGGGTGCTTTCATGCGTGTGTTTCTGTTCGTTCTTTGACATCTCATCGCCTGAAGACTTGTAGCGGGCCGTTACGTTAGGACCCCTCAGCATCAATCACACAATGCTCCCCTCCATTGTCCCAGACCATCAGTCTCTCATGACGACCCCTCCTGACCTCCGTGGACCCGTGGGTTTAACATCCAGACATAAATCTGACCGTGCCGGACTGTGCGCAGAGCCATTTTGGGTTGCGGTTACAGAACGCCATGGGCTCGTTGACAGAAAGAGCCATTTCTTCAACAGGAGAAGCAAGTGGGCTCTTTTTCATGTGCTGTCAGTGTTTGTTGGGGCAGAGAGTGAAAGGAAGTGGCTCAGAGCCTGTCGGCTTCTGCGATTCTATTAAACACGGCAGCACATGGCCAGGACTGCACTGCACGCTCGCACGGTAAACTCAATCAAGAATCGATCAAATTGAATCCGAATCAAATTACGGTGTCAGAATCACCTGACAACTTCCTGTTTTCAGTAAATCAGAGCCAGAGTGAAGGGTCACGATTTGATTGTCTTAAAGGGATAATCCAAACTTGTAAATGCTGTGGTGATTCACTCAGCCTCCAGTTGATTCAAACCCATGTTTTTTTGGCTTCCATGGAACACTAAGTTTAAGAAAAGTGAAGAATGAACTCTTCAACAAGGACACACAATATGTCACATGATAGATTTGTGTGAGTTTAAATTGAGTTTAAATCTTGATATCACCACTTTGGCTTTCCTTAACACGCTCATGCATTTTTTTTAATTGAATCAGGTGGTCCAAGGAAAACCATGTGAATAGCGGCTGAAATAATAGTTCCTTTGTGTCATTTTTTTTTTTTTTTTTAAAGCTTGAAATCTCTAGTTCCCAATCATTATAAATGCATGGAAAGGAGTGACCAGCACATTCTTCAAAATAACACCTTTTGTGAGTTACGCAATAAAGTCAGTTGTACAGCTTCGGAATGACATGCAGGTAAATGAACAGTGCTGATTTTCATTATTGGATGAACTATTTCTTTAAATTGCACTTTTCTATTTAAATGCAGAGTTCTAGAGTGATTTCTTTCGCTCTACTCAAACAGACAGGCATTTTGTCTACCCTCAAGGAGCCGCACTGTTATGTAAACACGTACTCAGGCTTCACTTCCTCTTTTCATCTTTCTCTCATGCGCTACTCTTTCTCTCTCCCAGCATGCAACTCCCTTTTCTCAGTATTCCCCCTCTCTCTCTGTCTCTCATCTGTGCCGTGGGCTTGCAGCCAGCCATGTTGTTTGAGTGTGTGTGTGTGTGGGATGTGACTGGTTTTAGTGGGCTACCAGGCCTGCTTCAGGACGTAAGTGTCCCCCTGAAGAGTGACTGTCGATGTCAGTCCAATTTTCCTCTCTTTGTCATCTTTTCTCCTTTTTGCAATCCGGCTCCTCAGCATCTCCGTGTGTAAAGACAGCTAAACGCCCATGTTTGTCAGATGCAAGCGAGTCGATGAGCAAAGCTGCGAGAGGTGGAATATTCGATCTGAGAAAATGAAGAGGCTGCTTTTCAAGAGATAAACTGTAGCCATGACAACCCGGCATCAAGACATGCTGGGTTAAATAAACTTGATTATTTTGCTTTTAATTTGCACGCGTTTGTGTGTGCTGATTCCTTTGCATAAAGACACAGAAAGAGAGAAATATTAAACCTCTTTAGGCCAGGGTTGCATAAACACAATTATCGGTTTATTTGATAAATGGATTTGTGTGAAGTAGACTTCACTTGAATTTCATGTCCTTCCCGGAAGCCCTCTGTCATGACTGAGTCTGATTAAAACATATGTCGCATGTGGTTATTTCACGCGGTGAAGTGTGGGCAGACAGCAGGTAGGCAGGCTAGCTGGAAATAAGCCGCTTTAAATAGCTCCGCTTCTAGTCTTTACGGCAAATGAATACTGATTTGGAAGGCTTTTATTTTTTATTTTTCTCAGCTTTGTACAAACATCAGGAGGTTTGTTCGGAATGGAATATTAGAACTCCTCCAGTGCGTTCAATTCTTTGAATACATTTTTCATAGATTTGGAAAAAAAAAATGTTGTGTCTAGGTATGGGGACAATAGACCAGCAGCTGATTATCTGTAATGCACTTACAGGTGCTTTAAAGTTGGCATGAAATGGTAATTCACCATATCGCTTTTCTATGTTGATTTTGTGATCAATGTATCAATGCATGTTTCATTTGTTAGGGCCCAAGCCACTAGGGGCCAGCTATCTGGGGCTTTTTAGGGACCTTAACATGCTCAAAAACTCATCTGCTGTCATTAGGACACTCTACTGCATCCCCTTGTATGTAGTCAAAAAACATGCTGCATATCTCATACATGCTTGCATGTATACATATGGAACTCTGTATTTTAACTGTCACACTGTATGTCATTAGCTCCGCCCAACAGGAAGTCAGCTATTCAGGGTTTTGTGAAAAGCGCATGTGTGGAATCTGCAATACTCCTCCTAGGATTTTCATCCGATTGTCACCAACGTCTGTCAACATGACCTTAAGACATTTGTAATGTATTAAGTTTTTAACTCAATATTAACTAAGATAAACAAATATTATGTAAATATTGTTTATATTAACTAATATAGTTAATGCTAACAAAGGAAACCTTATTGTAAAGTGTTGCCAAAGTTTTATATATTGTTCTGTGTGTGTTTGTGTCTCTTTTTCTGACGAGCTTGGACCCGTCATCGCTGCTTGCAGCTATAATTTTATTTCTTTTGACCTTGTAAACTCAGTGTTCCAGTAAAACAATACACTTTTCTCATTATGTATGCCAGACTTCTCCAATCATTTAGTCTGCTTAAACCCACCCTTTAATTACTATTGACTGCAAACTTGCATTCAGATTTGCCGCTTTCAGTCTAAACAACTGATGAATAGAAGCAAGTCCCATCCTGTATTTTTGTCTTTTATGAATCCATTACACTCAGACGTACATCACAATATGAACAATTGCCTGTTGATACTTTAATTACATCCGAACTTTGAAGGAGGATGAATTTACAGATTCAATTCAGTGTGCTGAAACCTTTTCAAAACCCTTTCAACCTTTTTTAAGCTTTTTGGTGTTTACTTAATCAGATAATTATGATGACAATTTTTTTTGCTGGCGTCATTAACGGCATTGTCTTCTCTGTGCAGTCTTCCTCTAATAGCTGTGTGAAGTCAGCATTGGAGCAGAAAGTCTGAGTGTTGTGTAAGGCCCCATATGCTGCCGTGTTTCCCTGGGGCCATCATCTGTGCGGGTGGGGAGCCACGACATGCGTGCCAGACCCCTCAGAATCAGGCTGGGTTTTTTTGCGCAAGCAGACTTCATTTCCATAGATGCTTCCTACAGAAATGCCGCTAAACCGCTTAGCACGTGTTTAAGCGTTCTGACACCAACGCCGCTGCGACGAGGGCCAGAGTTTCTGGTGATTTCTTACCTTTACCGTGCAGGAATTTCAGGCTGGTGGGAGTTTGTAACGGCTGACAGGAGGGCGGTGACATTAGCGGTGTAAGCCACGGTATAAGCCGCGCAACCGCCGCTGCATCCGAACAGCTGCTGTCTGTGATATGAGGCTGAAGAGAAGCTCCCCGCATGCTGACATCTCGCAGCTGTTGATTCCCAAAGTGCCATGCCACCTGGGCACTTTTAATGCATAAATTTATCCACTAAGTAACCACATCCAAGACTCTACGTCCACCTCTGCTCCGCACACCCCTCCCCTCTGCGTTTCACCCAACGTCACCCCATTCCAAGTTGGATGGGTCGGAAAAAACGCTGGATTTATCCAGCTCGCAGTGTTTACAGATGAGTGTACGACCGAGTGTGTGATTATGCTAAGTGAGTTTATAGCCCTAGCTCTGTGTTTGCAGGTTAAGTGGATGCTGACAGTGTAGGTCACTCAGTTGATGTGTTTGTCAGAGTCCCTGAGTAAATTGATGTGGACTTTGGGATGTGTGATGGATGGTCGGTCTGCCCTTTGTCACCGGATGGACTCATGTGTTTCAGTACGTTTGAACCAGAAAAAGTGTGACAGTTAAATCCCAGTGTTTTTACAGATATATTAGTGTGAAATGTGTTTTTTTTCTCATTAAGCAGACATGCGTTTACCTGGAAAATATGCACAAGCTGTCGCAGGTGAAGCTGATCTCATTTTAATGCCTTGAGATTGATATGTTGAATTGCTCGGGCACTTGGAAGCATTCAGACATGTTAACACATCAGCTACATTTAGATATGGAGTTGGAAGCGTGAATGGCATGCTAACGTTTTCAAACATATGAAGCTCTGGGTCTTTTCCCCCCAGTACCTCCCTCAGACTAGAAGAGCTTACTAGAAAGCTAATTAGATTTCAGAAAGCATTACTGGACATGCCAGTCTAAAATTTCTCATTGGCCAATGAATGTCTGGGCATATGACGCAATGTATGCATTTGCATTGTAAATGTGTTTAATACCTCTCATTCTACACTACATTGGTGCACAACCCCGTTAGTATTATGAGTCTTATTAGCATGCACATAGCAAAACATTTCTGTCATATACTTTGGCAAGATCCCATGTCCTGCTTAGATGCAAGCGTGTGCCGGGGTCAGAGGTTGTAGCTGTCAGATGTCAATCAGGAGGAGTTCAAAAGAGTAAGGCTTAGTGCTGTTGTCATTCATGGATCTTTTCACATTGATTTTCTTTTTTTTCTTTCCCCAGTCCTCTAGTCATGCATGCTAATCGCCTTCACGTTTTAGTTGCGATCAGAATTTGATTGCATTCCGTCACGGTCTTGCTGCTTTTATTTATATATTTAAGCAGTGTCAAGTCAGTTTTTGTATTTGTGTAGTGCTCTTCAAAATACACAGTTTTATGGCAATGTGTAAAAGCTATGCACTCTGGTGATAAATAGGGCATTGCACTTTAAAGGAGGGACACTGGAAATAGGCACATATTGATCCAATGCAGCTGTTTTGTTCTGGAAAATGCTCTGAATGCTTTCACTTATTTATTTATTTTTTATATATCAT
>JAHKKF010495109.1:0-17956 GCA_019740295.1 Labeo calbasu | reverse complement strand
TATTGTATTGTATTGTATTGTATTGTATTATATTATATTATATTATATTATATACAACAGTACTTTCTAGTCTCGAATCTGATTGGCTGAGGAGTGCGACATTTTGGTGATATCGGAACTCCAACCGCTTCATCGTTTGTATTACTCCACTTGCGGTTTTTCTCATAGTGGGTGTGATGGTGCACTCTCAAATACATTATAATTTTATAAATAATAGTGTTTTTGTGTCGAGGATTGTAGTTTTTAGAGTTTTTTTTTTTTTTTAGGTGAGAATGTACTTGTTTAGATTTCAAATATGCAGTTTGTTAATAAAGATAACGTCTCTCTGAAAATTAGCTTCAGTGTTTTTAGAGTTGTGAGCTCCGAGCATCAGCGACCGTTCAGCCTTCACGAACCCACCAAGAGTAGCCTTACCTCGGCTAGATCTTCTGGAATTTGCTGCTGGTTCTGATGTCTGTAGTGATTAAACGTGAGATAAAATTTGTTTTGGGTAAATCTAACAGGCAGTCTTTGGTCTCATTAATCTATTATTTGTTCCAGAGCAAATAGTTTTGGCTGAGGGCAAATCTCATCACGTTATATTTTATGTAATTTCAGTGCTTTATATCAGAGCGCTGTACTTTTGACTGAATTGCCTAGCTGCTTTTATGATGGACATTGTTTATTAAATAATATTCAATAAATCCTATTTTATATAAATAATAGTAGTATTTAATAATAGCGTCATATTGGCCTCCGGCCACATGCATGTGGTCGAAGCGCAGCAGTGCTGATATACTGCCATAATGCATGGCTATGAGTGTGATATTGCTCATATATTTTATTATATTATATGTGACCCTGGACCACAAAACCAGTCATAAGGGTAATTTTTTTTATATTTATTCATTATCTGAAAGCTGAATAAATAAGCTTCCCATTATTGTATGGTTTGTTATGATAGGACAATATTTGGACGAGATACAACTATTTGAAAATCTGGAATCTGAGGGTCTTAAAGTTGTCCAAATGAAGTTCTTAGCAATGCATATTACTAATCAAAAATTAAGAATTTATATATTTACGGTAGGAAATTTACAAAATATCTTCATGGAACATATGTACATAATATCCTAATGGTTTTTGGCATAAAAGAAAAAATTATAATTTTGACCTATACAGTGTATTTTTGGCTATTGCTACAAATATACCCGTTCTACTTAAGACTGGTTTTGTGGTTCAGGGTCACATATTGCTTTTGATATATTGGCATTGAGTTATTGAATGATCCAAGAGTTTTATAACATCTAAGTGGGTTGTTCAAAGCCAGAATATGCGGTGGCGTGGACCAGACATTTATAATCGCAAGTCTAGGTCTGGATCTCCCACTAATAATTTATTGTTGATGAGCAGAGACGTCTTGGTGAGTCTTGCATTGTGTTTTTGTTTACTCGCGTGCAGAAACTAGTCCCACGAATGCCTGCACGCTTTCTTTGCACACTTTCTTATTTTTCCACAGTTTCCCTGTAGATTAAGGGAATCCATTTAGAAGTTCCTCTCAATATCATGTGCCGTCTGCACCAAAACACTGCTCTGAAATGTAAACAGTTGCTGCATGGAGATGTTAGCACACTTCTGGTTGCTGGGCAACAGAGTTATGGCTGCTGATTAGAGAGCGGTTTATGACCCAGTGTGCACCGAGCCAACCCGCATTCTCCCATCTCACAACACAGGCTATTAAAAGAACCTTCTTGTAATTACAACACGCTAATTATGAGGAGGCAAATCTGAAGAGAAGTCAGCTTTCGGTTGAGAAACAAGGCCTTCTGTCATCTCCTATCCAAGTTTGGTCTACTTCAACAAGGCTCTGGTGGATTCTGGAAAACTGGGACAAACCAGCCACTGATTACTATCCTTCCTTAGATCATCATCTTCATCATTGTTCAGAACATCACTGAGCTTGTCCGCCTTTCCCCCTCTTCACAGTGCTGCCGCTCCCACGGTCACTCGTTTGTCTTCTTGTTCCTGGCTTTTCTGGTATTATTGGGGCATAATTCCGTCACCAGGGGGTTGATTTCAGCTCTAATAGCCTCCCCAGGCTCTCGTGTGCTTTACAACATTCGTGACAGGGTTCCGCCGGGGTTGAGAAGGGCAGCCGTCTGCTTGTGACATTTAAGCTCGATAAATTTGTATGGTGGGTGAACGCGGCTCAACGCAACGTGTCGTCCACATCTGTCTGGACTGAGGAAGAATACCTAGAGAAAGGATGAGAACATTCTTTTTATGCCATTACAGGAACAAGAATAGGCTCATTTTCCAACTCCCCTAGCGTTAAACAGTTGAGTTTTACCATTTTCGAATCCATTCAGCTGATCTCCGGGTCTGGCGGTAGCACTTTTAGCATAGCTGATCATTGAGTCAGATTAGACTGATAGCATCTTGCTCAAAAATGACCAAAGAGTTTCGATATTTTTTCTGACTCTTCTGTAGTTACATTGTGTCGATATGGATAGGAACTATACTCTCATTCCAGCGTAATAATCAAGGAACTTTGCTGCCGTACCATGGGTGCAGCAGGCGCAATGATATTACGCAGTGCCTGAAAATAGTCTCCCTGAGCAAGCAGGTGGTCATGTTGGTTATGTTGACGGAGGTTAGCCTACTTTCATGGTACCCATGAGAGTATAGTTCCTAGCCATATCGGTCTAGAAAATCGCAACTTTTCATTTTCCGTCAGTCTTGTACATGATGTAACTGCAGAAGAGTCAAGTTTTTAATAGGGAAAAACATCAAAACTCTTTGGTCATTTTTGAGCGAGATGCTAAAAGTCTAATCCGATTCAACGATCTATGCTAAGCTATACTGAAAGTGCTACGGCCAGACTGGGCGATCGGCTGAATGGATTCAAAAACGGTAAAACTCAACTGTTTAATTCTAGACGAGTTGGAAAATGAGCCTATTTTCAAAAAAAGCGGAGTGTTCCTTTAAGAGATCTCCAAAACAAGAACGTCAACTGTAATATATTTGCAATTCATAGCCATCTCGCGAAACTTTTAAATGAGCATCACCGAAGAAAAAGGCTAACCTTACAAATCCCAGCCCCCTTAATGTCTGCAATGTGTTTTGAAAGAGTATTTCTGTTACTTTTGATTTCATTTGGCTGAATCCCTCCTGTTGTGAGGGAATCTTGTTCAAGGGCCTCATCAGTGGACAGCTACGCCCAATTTCAGAGGAACGTCTTCGAGTACCAGTTTGCTAGCGAGAAGCGGAACCACGGAGCAATTTTCTTTGAGACACTTGAGTGCCACAGACAATCAAAATATACAGATGAAACCCAAAGGTGCCTAGAAATATTTAACAAGTTGCGGTTCGTTTTTTTATTGACAACGTCGTGCTTCTCAGAGTTGGTGAGGAATCCATTGTGCTTTAGTGCAGGCTTCTGTGAGTTGGCACTTTTTACCTCTGGCTAATCTGGAGCGAGCCAAGGATGAATGAAGGCAGTGGGAGGATCAGGTCAGTCTAATGGAACCCGAGTTTTCAGACTTGCGTTACCGCATTAATATTTAACATGGAGATGAAAGCACAGTGCTCGCTATCATTCTTTAAGAGTTATATTTTGTTCATGTTGAACAATGCATTTTAATTAAAGGCTGTCTTTTAATTTCCTCTGATGGAAGTGATTTCGTCCTGAAAACGGACTTGCCTGAACACACGAATATATCATAATTTCTGTTATTAACAACAAAGTGGCCTAAATGAAATTTTAACGCTTTTTATATCATGCTCTCTCCAGAATCACTGAAGCAGTGGCTGTTTCCATGGCAATATTATAAAACGTGACAAGATAATTACATACATGCCACAGATGAGGTTATCTGAGTGCTTGAGAAAGTAAATGCTATTCTGGAGTTTTCAGGTGTTGGGTTCGCAGTTTCAAATCCAATTGAGTTTTCCTAAACTCAATCAGGTTTCATTCAGTCAGTCGTCTTAAAGTACTTCATTAGAGGTGATTTCCTCACTTTGTGTGTATGTGTGTGTATGTTGTTGGTGTTTTTTCTTTAATAAATAACATGCACTGATAAATCATTCACACATTCATCTTCGGAACACAAATTAAGATATTTTTGATGGGCTATCTGACCCTGCTTACATAGGGTGGTAAGCACATCATTAAAATAGTCCATGTGACATCAGTGTTTTAACCTTAGGAGAAGAAGGAGAAGTTCACTTCCATAACAAAAAAATACAGATAATTTACTCCAAGGTGTTCATGTCTTCTCTTCAGTCGTAAAGAAAACTTTTCAGGATTTCTCTCCATATAGTGGACTTCTATGGTGCCCCCAAAGTTTGAGCTTCCAAAATGCAGTTTAAATGCAGCTTCAAAGGGTTCAAAACGGTCCCAGTCGAGGAAGAAGAGTCTTATCTAGCAAAACAATGTTATTTTCTAAAAAAAAAATTTACAGTTTCTCAAATGTTCATTTTGTCTAGCTGTGCATGAACTCTTTGTATTCCGGTTCAATACAGTTAGGGTATGTCGAAAAACTCCGCCCTACATCGCTGCAGAAGTACCGACCCAGTGTTCACAGTGAACGTGCAAAGATCAGACAGTCTTTACAAAAAAGGTGAAAGAGTGATGTAGGACAATTTTGAAGTTGGAGAAGAAAATGAGATGTGAGTCTTTTGACCTAACCTAACTGTCTTGAACCGGAATACACAGAATACACGCAGAGCTAGACAAGATGAGCATTTGAGGTTAAAAAGTATATACTTTGTAATTTATTTTTAGAAAATAACCAATCGTTTCACTAGATAAGACCCCTTCCTTGGCTGGGAACATTTATAGTCCTTTGAGGATGCATTTTGGAAATTCAAACTCAGGGGCACCATAGAAGTTCCCAAATTCTCATATCTTCATAAAATTACGGTTAAACCACTAATGTCACATGGACTATTTTAACGATGTCCTTACTACCTTTCTGGGCCTTGAACGTGAAAGTTGCATTGCTGACAATGCAGGATCAGAAAGCTCTTGGATTTCATCAGAAATATCTTAATTTGTGTTCTGAATATGAATGAAGGACTTGCGGGTTTGGAACGACATGAGGATGAGTAATTAATAACAGAATTTTCATTTTTTTGGTGAACTATCCCTTTAAGGCACGTTATATAGTGTGTCATCTCTCCTTCTATCTTTCTCTTTTTCGTCATGCTTGGGCCTTGAGTTGCTGTAAATTGCATTAAGTGCTGTGTAGAAGTGGCACTAAAAGAGAAGTGTGTGATTATATATGTATTTCCATTCTGTTCCTCACTCCTCTCACCACTGTCATCGTTGCCTTCTAATTTAACAAATGGAGGGCAGGCTGTGTCAGACAGGAACAACCAGAGCACTGTGGTGAATCACAGTAAGAGTTATCCAATTAGACACAGCAACTCTCCCCGGAGGCTTGCGCTAAGGCCTGCTCCGCCACAACAGGGACTTGGCCAGCTAAAGAGAGACAACAAACATGGCAGGACTGATGTCTCTGATGTAAAACATTGGCTGTAAACACATCAGCATTCGTACACAGACTCCTGAACCAATCAAATTGGAGAGCGTTCGTCTGAAATATTCATGCGAGTTTCAGGCTGCACATTAATTATGGAGTTATGGAATAAAATAACGTACTTTTCTATTTTAATTTCTTGTTTTAAGTGGCAACTCTCAAGTTTTTGTCTGATAACATATATTTGTGTCTGATAGCAATAATTTTGTTTAGACTACTGTAAAAACATCAAAACTGATATTAATACTGAAATTAATCTTGATAAAACGTAATATTTTATTGCTGTTATAATTATAAGCAAAGGGTTCATCATAACCTTCAAACCATTTTTGGGTTTTTTTCACCACTCACTAATACATCAAAGCGCAATTTTAGATTTTTTCTTCTGTCTTTATCACGAAGCAGAAGTATTTTGTCAGCTGTTTGTTAACAGCAGTCAGTTTTCAAAAATATTGAATCTCAATTGTTAATCCCACAGTTAATTCCCTGGCGTGAGTGCTATCGTAGCGTAATTTAATGTACATCTTAAGAATTCATCGCATTAAGTCTTGCTGCTCTCTTTTATTGAGGTTTCCTCCGTGGCAAAGTTTACTCAAGTGCTCTCCATGCCAAATCAGAACAAAACGCCTTGCAGCATGAATCTTGAACAAACAAGAAAAAGCTCTTTGCGCTCTCATGGCGTCTCTGTGGTTCCTATTCCTCATCTTGAATTCATGCACGATTGCAGTTTTCCTTGCTACATAGGAATGAGAGAAAGCCTCCCCTGGCAGAAGCAGTGATTATGAGCAGCGCAAAGAGTTCGTTGAGGTCACTTCTATGTTACAGATGAGCGTAAGCCATCCACGAACCCCTATCGCTATTCGCTCTCTTTCTCTTTCTGAACCTCCCCCTGGATGTTTTTGCATGGAGTATTTTCTCGTTTTTTAAACCCACGCACAGAAGTTTTCTTGTGCTGTAAAGTTTGGCAGAACTGTGGACTGTGTTCCTGCAAATGTGCTAATAAAGATCTCTGAGACGGTTTCCATTGCAAAACAAAAGTTTAATTGAGTATTTACGCACCCAAGTGTTCTTAGCTGGCAGGAAAGCAAATTGGGTCTTTCTGTGTCAACAAACCCTACAAAAAAGTAATTAATTCTCCTCGCACTTTTAGTAAGGAAGCTAATTAACGTTGTGGTGACACTTAGCAATGGCTTCATATATATATTAGTAATAACACTATCCTTGCCAGGCCATATGTCTTTGTTTTTGCTCAAATATTTGTTCCAGACTGATGGTGATACAGAGTTGAGTGCTTTTGCTATCAATACTCTCCTCGTCTGACCCGTGTATGTGCAAGAACGATGACACATAGTCCCAACCAACCCCTGCTCGCTAATATTGCCAGTTATTAGCCTGAACAGTAATAATTACAAAAAAAAAAAAAAAAATCTGGAGTCTGTCGTGGCTGTGTATAAGAAATCGTGTGCTATTCGGGTTAGTTTTTCAAAGAGAACATGAAGTACTTTGGATCATGCAATAATATTCTGAAGAGAAGATTAATGATTATGACATTTAAGTAGCAGCAAGCTACAATACAGTTAAAAATGACAACATTTCATGTTGTAGGTTTCATGGACTATATGAGAATAGAAGTCCACTTCCAAAACAAAGATTCACATATAATGTACTGCCGCCATTGTCATCCAAGATGTTCATGTCTTTCTTTCTTCAGTCGTAAAGAAATTGTTTGAGGAAAACATTTCAGCATTTTTCTTCATATAATGGACTGCTATGGTGCCCTGATTTTGAACTTCCAAAACGCAGTTAAAACGCGGATTCAAACGATCCCAAATGCTGAGAATCTGAGAATCTCCTACAGTGGTTGTGGCTTTTATGAGCATCGTCATGTTTACATCCTGCCAGGATGGCATCTGGCGTTTCTTGTCTTTGCCGTTTGTAAGTTTTTTTTGTCTACTAAAAGGCTCAGAGGCTTCAGGGCTGAAGTGGACAGAACAAAGATGTAGGTCTTTAGAAAGTTTAATTTGTCCACAGGCATCTTCCCATTCGTTTCTTCTCTTCTTATTGCTAGAAAAGTGCTTTTGTTGTTACCCTTTGACTGAAAATTACAATGAAAAGCTGCACAATGTGACATCGTATCAGTATTTCACTCTTCTGAGTTGTAGAGTTTGGCGTTATGCTCAATTTTCATATCGTCCTATCGTCAGCCTGTGAGATTGCCGATACACAATATTATCATGCTAATTTATTTACTTATTTACTTCGTTCCGTTGCCGGAAAGTGAACTAACACTAGTGTTTTTAACACTGTGTTTTTAATATGACTTAATTTGTGTTTAACATAATTTAATAGAAACATTGTAAGTTAGCCTACTAATGCTTACATTAGTTATTCAAAAAGCAGCTACAATAAACAAGCAAAGAGCGTTTACATTATCCTCACCGACTAGCCTAGCCTAGTCTAGCATGAGTTTATGCATTTTAAAAGGCATTCCTACTACCATAAGTGAATACAATAGTTATATCACTGTATGATGAATAAATTTCTTACCCCTTATTTACAATGCACACATCTGTGGGGTCATTTGCAGGCCGTACCCCCCAAAACGAGTTACTGTGCCACCCTTTTCCATCCTCTTCCCTCCCCGTGATCGATTTAGAAAGTGAAAGTGAAACCGAAAACATTAGAAAAGCGATAACGCGCTTTTGCGAGCGTCAGCAACTGCATGCGTTCACAGATTGCACACTTCCCACCCGAAACACAGTTAAAAATATATCAGCTAGAGATATGCCACGCTAAGCTAACAACAAGAACCAATTTTGCCTGCACTAAAATCTGCGATTTCCAAAGTATATATGTTGTTCCTTTGCACCCAACTTAAGTGCCACTAGAAAAAAAGTGCTCTATTCCATGGGGAAATGTGTCCTGTAGAAAAGCTGTTCCTCCTGGGAAATTCATCTGTATGTTTTGATGTATGTTCACCAATAGCGGTTTTGCTTTGTGTTGAATTATATAGTGTGTGTGTGTGTGTGTGTGTGTGTGTGTGTGTGTGTTGACATTAGGAGCTCTACTCTTGCTTACCTCAGTAGAGGGCAAGAAAAAGATCATCTCTCTTGTCACACAAAGAGGAAAAGCTGAGAAGGGCTATTCCATACATCTCATGGATTATGTAAGACTCACATTTCTGCATAGAAAATGGACTTGGGTCGTCTACTCCGAACGCTCACACACTTCACGTACACACACTGCACATACACACCACCACATAAGCAATTCTTAACAGCCCTGAAGGCAAGCCAGGACTCTTTATAACCACACACACACACACACACACACGTTTTTCCACAAATCTTCAGGTGCAGTTTCAGCAGCCTGTCACATTTATTCGCAACTCGCCTCAGCAGACTTTTCTTTTTCTATTGAGATGGCAATTTATTATTCACTTATGTATTAATAATGATATTTTCTATCTTGTGACTGTAAATTGTAACCGTTTCTGCATTTTTAGATTTTCATTAGGGCATTAGATTGAGCTGTTCTTCTTATTTGGTTCCTATTTTGTAGGTACAGCTTGATCCTCACTGACTCATACACTTTCTCTTGCACTCACACAGACTCGGGCATGCAAGCGTGAGGAACTTTGAACACTTAACGTCAATGCCAGCTCGAAGGAGAGCCGGAGAGCGCATACATGGGCAGACAGGATGTAGTGACAGACCGGCCGTGTAAATACTCAATCTGCACAGACACGAAAATCCATCCACGTCGAGACAGGATTGTCAGGCATCTGCATACATGCAAGAAGACATCTAGCTCACGCTGCACTTCTCATGCACGTTGGCACACATACATACAGGCTTGTGCAAACGCAAGATGTCACCCTGACTGTGTGTCCTTGGATGTTACATAGCCCCCCTCCGCTCGTTTACGGGATATCCCTCTAGGCTCTTGACGGACACTCTTTTAGGCAGGTTTCCAGTTCACCCGTGCGGAAAGAAAGCCATAACACTTCCACTAGTCCCATTCTCATGGGGGAAGCACGATGTGTGCGTGTTTGTCTGCTCAGACTGTAATTAGATATGACATTGTGAATTGCATTACTGCAGATGAACACATGCTTGGATACGCAGGCAGAGTCGAGAGCACAAATGATTGTGTTTGCAACGGCTGCATATAGGGCTCTCACTTTTTTTTTTTTTTTCGAGGGATTTCCTATGCGGATAAGGTTGAAGGACAGTTGCCCTGCAGTTGCACAGAGGCGTTCGCCCCTCGAGGGAGACTGCAGACCAAGAACGGCCATTTTTCTGCCTGAGTTGGTGGCAGTAGTGTTTCCTGTACTCGGTTCTGCAATGTCAGAAGCCTTTGAAGTAAAGAGGTCGGCTTGCAGTTGGCAAATCTGTATCCAAAATAATGGAAGTCAGTGAACAGGGCCAGAATTTTCTGATGGTTTACAGCTAATAAGTAAGTGTTCCTGGTCTGTGAGTGAATTATTAGCTATGTTTTCATGATTTTGTTTTTATACGCATTTTGACGTATCTCATAAATAATGAGCAGTCGAAATGCTACATTTCGAAAGAAAATGTCTTACTTAGCAAATGTTTTGGCATTCGCTGTTCTTCTGACGGCGGTTATCAAACAGAGTTGCGTTACTGTGGGTGCCCCCTTCTGGACTGAGGGTGAATTGCCTGTATTCGTTGTAAGGCCTCATGCACTGAAACGAGATGCCCGTACCGTGATGGTTCGGTACGAATACATGTATCGTTACACCCCTAAATTGTACCATTTTCAAGGTAGGACACAAAATGTGTTTAGAGCCTCATTAAACATAATGGTACAAATATGGCCATCCTATGTGCACATAGGATCTTCTATCAGTGACTGGATAGATTGGTATAGATGGAAGGACGGATGGATGGGTGGATAGAATGAATAGATGATGGGTTGATGGATTGGTGAATGATTCAGTGGATAGATGCGTGGGTGGTTGGGTGTTTGGAGAAGAAATATAGCTACTGAAGAAAGCAAGCAAGCTGGGTTCCCCATATCCTAAAGTTATTTTTCCAGAAGTTCCCAAAACAAAGGGCTTCTTTTTATTTACTCTTCTAAGTGACAGTATATTCTAATATTGTAGAAAATCGAGTCCCTGTGTCTTTGCTGCCTGAGGATATGACAGTAAAGGAATACATAAACTGTCTACTTGTCCTTTAAATTCAGCAGTGTTTAGATCTAAAAGTCACTTGCTCTGAGATACACACTCTGTGCGATGAATGAGATTGCATTTCTGCTCCTTCCAAGTGGAGTTAGACATACACACACAGGCATGGCATTTCCCTCCAGCCCGCTGACATTTGCTCCTTTTCGGGAGTACAAACTCTCCACCGCCAAAACGTTTAGTACCCTCAGCCCGGCTGTCGCTTCAGGTGTCCTCTCTAATCGCCTGACAGTAATTAAAAAGAGTGGACCTTCTCTTGTGCGCGCCCACTAACATTTACGGAGAGCAGACGCTCCTGACTGTGTCTTTGATGCTTTTTGGCGGTGGGACGTCCCTTCGTTCCTGTCTAATAAATGCTAAATATTTGTTTCTTGCTGGCAGAGTTTGCAAGCGTCCTTTTTGTTTAAGAATTGTCGTGTCATTCCCACCCTTCTCACGGCCGGTCCATTACCAGACTCCAGCGGCGCTACAGCTGCTCTTTACAGAGGAGTCTTTTATGTGATAACTTCCCTGAATCAATTTAAGCTCGTCGACAGCTTTCTTCTAAAGCGAGACGAATTTTCAGCGGCTTTTTGTCTTATTTGCTTCAAGTGTATTGAGTTTCTCGCAACAACGTCGTCCAGAAATGCATCTGGAGCCTCCTGGGCCTAAAACCCATCATTATACGGCGAGGTAAGACCACCTCAGAGAACCCAGGCTTTCGGCGGCTTTCAGCAAACAGCATTCTCTCACTCTTTCCACCTGCGTTTCTCTCTTTCTCAGGTCACCGTGGCTCTTTCTCTCTGTGTCATGCACACACATACCCCTGAGAGAGCACAGTAGACAGGTTTAAGCCGGCGGTTCTAGGGTTGGGGGTTCAGCTAACGCTACAGCTAACGGCTCATCAATTTTCTTTATTACCTGCTCTGGAAAAAAAACGAAGTCTTCAGTGCAGGGAGAGAGGCTATTCTTAGATCCGCTGCCAGTTCCCCTCCTAAATGCATCCACTCACTCTCCCTCCTGTTTTTACACTCGTTCCCTGCTTTTTCACCTTGCAAAGCTGCTCTTCTGTTCGTTCAGATTGCTGATTTATTTGCTGCGCTTTGTTTGTAAGCAAAATGGCTACGAGCGACTTGTTCGTGGACTGTGTTGTGAGGAAAAAATTTGGTTTCACGACTCCAGGGGCTTCAGTTGCCATCATCCCGGTCTGCGTTTGGTAATGGGTTGGTAATGGGTGAATTTTTACAGAAATGTTCGGGGTTCAATACAAGTTAAGTGCCGTCAACAGCATCTGTGACATGCTGCCAATTTACCATGGAAAATAATTTCGACTTGTTCCTCAGGTTGTGAAAATAAGCAGAAATTGTGGAAATACACTTACAAACTGAATTTCTGAACCCAGCCATTGCTCTGCAATAAATGTAGCATTTTGAAAGTTTTACATTTAACATCATGTTCAAACTGTTGCCTACAGATTTCAGAAACCCACAATTTGTCTAAAGTATATAGTAAACAAAACATTAACAGGATATATTTTAATTTTTTTTTTAATTAAAATACTTGATTTTTAAAAAAGAATGTAACTCATGTCGGCGCCAATATCCTTGTGGTCCCGAGTTCGAATCCTTGCGTCCCGATTTCTAATACCGACCTTTCCCGATCCCACCCCCTTCTCTCTCTCCCACTTCGCTTCCTGTCTAACTACACTGTCCTGTCTAAATAAAGGCATAAAAACGCCAACAATAAATCTTTAAAAAAAAAAAAAAAACTCATGAGCAATTAACTTTAAGTCTCTCAAACCTTAAGGTAATGTAAAAATGGTAGCAGATCGAGTCTAACAAATAATTATCATTTACATGTATTCATTTAGCAGATGCTTTTATCCTAAGTAACTTACAAATGAGGATTATCATAATGAAGCAGTAATATGAGTGCCAGCAATGCAAAGATTCAAACATTGTACAGAACAGTTAGAAGTTAGATTGAAGTTAGAAGTCAATATTAATCGACAGCATGCTGTCCATAGAGCTTAACTTGAATCTGAAAGATTCTTTTAATAAAATAGTTTTTTGCTTTTTCTCCCCATCTTTTTGTCATTTCGTATGTATTTGATGTGATTCCCTCAAGGCTTCAATGTTACATCTGTCATTGAATGCGGGCAAGTTGTGTTATTTGTGTGTGTTCGCGCACTTGTTCGCTCGGGTGCTTTCATGCGTGTGTTTCTGTTCGTTCTTTGACATCTCATCGCCTGAAGACTTGTAGCGGGCCGTTACGTTAGGACCCCTCAGCATCAATCACACAATGCTCCCCTCCATTGTCCCAGACCATCAGTCTCTCATGACGACCCCTCCTGACCTCCGTGGACCCGTGGGTTTAACATCCAGACATAAATCTGACCGTGCCGGACTGTGCGCAGAGCCATTTTGGGTTGCGGTTACAGAACGCCATGGGCTCGTTGACAGAAAGAGCCATTTCTTCAACAGGAGAAGCAAGTGGGCTCTTTTTCATGTGCTGTCAGTGTTTGTTGGGGCAGAGAGTGAAAGGAAGTGGCTCAGAGCCTGTCGGCTTCTGCGATTCTATTAAACACGGCAGCACATGGCCAGGACTGCACTGCACGCTCGCACGGTAAACTCAATCAAGAATCGATCAAATTGAATCCGAATCAAATTACGGTGTCAGAATCACCTGACAACTTCCTGTTTTCAGTAAATCAGAGCCAGAGTGAAGGGTCACGATTTGATTGTCTTAAAGGGATAATCCAAACTTGTAAATGCTGTGGTGATTCACTCAGCCTCCAGTTGATTCAAACCCATGTTTTTTTGGCTTCCATGGAACACTAAGTTTAAGAAAAGTGAAGAATGAACTCTTCAACAAGGACACACAATATGTCACATGATAGATTTGTGTGAGTTTAAATTGAGTTTAAATCTTGATATCACCACTTTGGCTTTCCTTAACACGCTCATGCATTTTTTTTAATTGAATCAGGTGGTCCAAGGAAAACCATGTGAATAGCGGCTGAAATAATAGTTCCTTTGTGTCATTTTTTTTTTTTTTTTTAAAGCTTGAAATCTCTAGTTCCCAATCATTATAAATGCATGGAAAGGAGTGACCAGCACATTCTTCAAAATAACACCTTTTGTGAGTTACGCAATAAAGTCAGTTGTACAGCTTCGGAATGACATGCAGGTAAATGAACAGTGCTGATTTTCATTATTGGATGAACTATTTCTTTAAATTGCACTTTTCTATTTAAATGCAGAGTTCTAGAGTGATTTCTTTCGCTCTACTCAAACAGACAGGCATTTTGTCTACCCTCAAGGAGCCGCACTGTTATGTAAACACGTACTCAGGCTTCACTTCCTCTTTTCATCTTTCTCTCATGCGCTACTCTTTCTCTCTCCCAGCATGCAACTCCCTTTTCTCAGTATTCCCCCTCTCTCTCTGTCTCTCATCTGTGCCGTGGGCTTGCAGCCAGCCATGTTGTTTGAGTGTGTGTGTGTGTGGGATGTGACTGGTTTTAGTGGGCTACCAGGCCTGCTTCAGGACGTAAGTGTCCCCCTGAAGAGTGACTGTCGATGTCAGTCCAATTTTCCTCTCTTTGTCATCTTTTCTCCTTTTTGCAATCCGGCTCCTCAGCATCTCCGTGTGTAAAGACAGCTAAACGCCCATGTTTGTCAGATGCAAGCGAGTCGATGAGCAAAGCTGCGAGAGGTGGAATATTCGATCTGAGAAAATGAAGAGGCTGCTTTTCAAGAGATAAACTGTAGCCATGACAACCCGGCATCAAGACATGCTGGGTTAAATAAACTTGATTATTTTGCTTTTAATTTGCACGCGTTTGTGTGTGCTGATTCCTTTGCATAAAGACACAGAAAGAGAGAAATATTAAACCTCTTTAGGCCAGGGTTGCATAAACACAATTATCGGTTTATTTGATAAATGGATTTGTGTGAAGTAGACTTCACTTGAATTTCATGTCCTTCCCGGAAGCCCTCTGTCATGACTGAGTCTGATTAAAACATATGTCGCATGTGGTTATTTCACGCGGTGAAGTGTGGGCAGACAGCAGGTAGGCAGGCTAGCTGGAAATAAGCCGCTTTAAATAGCTCCGCTTCTAGTCTTTACGGCAAATGAATACTGATTTGGAAGGCTTTTATTTTTTATTTTTCTCAGCTTTGTACAAACATCAGGAGGTTTGTTCGGAATGGAATATTAGAACTCCTCCAGTGCGTTCAATTCTTTGAATACATTTTTCATAGATTTGGAAAAAAAAAATGTTGTGTCTAGGTATGGGGACAATAGACCAGCAGCTGATTATCTGTAATGCACTTACAGGTGCTTTAAAGTTGGCATGAAATGGTAATTCACCATATCGCTTTTCTATGTTGATTTTGTGATCAATGTATCAATGCATGTTTCATTTGTTAGGGCCCAAGCCACTAGGGGCCAGCTATCTGGGGCTTTTTAGGGACCTTAACATGCTCAAAAACTCATCTGCTGTCATTAGGACACTCTACTGCATCCCCTTGTATGTAGTCAAAAAACATGCTGCATATCTCATACATGCTTGCATGTATACATATGGAACTCTGTATTTTAACTGTCACACTGTATGTCATTAGCTCCGCCCAACAGGAAGTCAGCTATTCAGGGTTTTGTGAAAAGCGCATGTGTGGAATCTGCAATACTCCTCCTAGGATTTTCATCCGATTGTCACCAACGTCTGTCAACATGACCTTAAGACATTTGTAATGTATTAAGTTTTTAACTCAATATTAACTAAGATAAACAAATATTATGTAAATATTGTTTATATTAACTAATATAGTTAATGCTAACAAAGGAAACCTTATTGTAAAGTGTTGCCAAAGTTTTATATATTGTTCTGTGTGTGTTTGTGTCTCTTTTTCTGACGAGCTTGGACCCGTCATCGCTGCTTGCAGCTATAATTTTATTTCTTTTGACCTTGTAAACTCAGTGTTCCAGTAAAACAATACACTTTTCTCATTATGTATGCCAGACTTCTCCAATCATTTAGTCTGCTT
This sequence comes from Labeo calbasu, assembly GCA_019740295.1. Taxonomy (NCBI): domain Eukaryota; kingdom Metazoa; phylum Chordata; class Actinopteri; order Cypriniformes; family Cyprinidae; genus Labeo; species Labeo calbasu. Next base: position 2,198 of record JAHKKF010495109.1, on the reverse strand, counting down.
AAACCCACCCTTTAATTACTATTGACTGCAAACTTGCATTCAGATTTGCCGCTTTCAGTCTAAACAACTGATGAATAGAAGCAAGTCCCATCCTGTATTTTTGTCTTTTATGAATCCATTACACTCAGACGTACATCACAATATGAACAATTGCCTGTTGATACTTTAATTACATCCGAACTTTGAAGGAGGATGAATTTACAGATTCAATTCAGTGTGCTGAAACCTTTTCAAAACCCTTTCAACCTTTTTTAAGCTTTTTGGTGTTTACTTAATCAGATAATTATGATGACAATTTTTTTTGCTGGCGTCATTAACGGCATTGTCTTCTCTGTGCAGTCTTCCTCTAATAGCTGTGTGAAGTCAGCATTGGAGCAGAAAGTCTGAGTGTTGTGTAAGGCCCCATATGCTGCCGTGTTTCCCTGGGGCCATCATCTGTGCGGGTGGGGAGCCACGACATGCGTGCCAGACCCCTCAGAATCAGGCTGGGTTTTTTTGCGCAAGCAGACTTCATTTCCATAGATGCTTCCTACAGAAATGCCGCTAAACCGCTTAGCACGTGTTTAAGCGTTCTGACACCAACGCCGCTGCGACGAGGGCCAGAGTTTCTGGTGATTTCTTACCTTTACCGTGCAGGAATTTCAGGCTGGTGGGAGTTTGTAACGGCTGACAGGAGGGCGGTGACATTAGCGGTGTAAGCCACGGTATAAGCCGCGCAACCGCCGCTGCATCCGAACAGCTGCTGTCTGTGATATGAGGCTGAAGAGAAGCTCCCCGCATGCTGACATCTCGCAGCTGTTGATTCCCAAAGTGCCATGCCACCTGGGCACTTTTAATGCATAAATTTATCCACTAAGTAACCACATCCAAGACTCTACGTCCACCTCTGCTCCGCACACCCCTCCCCTCTGCGTTTCACCCAACGTCACCCCATTCCAAGTTGGATGGGTCGGAAAAAACGCTGGATTTATCCAGCTCGCAGTGTTTACAGATGAGTGTACGACCGAGTGTGTGATTATGCTAAGTGAGTTTATAGCCCTAGCTCTGTGTTTGCAGGTTAAGTGGATGCTGACAGTGTAGGTCACTCAGTTGATGTGTTTGTCAGAGTCCCTGAGTAAATTGATGTGGACTTTGGGATGTGTGATGGATGGTCGGTCTGCCCTTTGTCACCGGATGGACTCATGTGTTTCAGTACGTTTGAACCAGAAAAAGTGTGACAGTTAAATCCCAGTGTTTTTACAGATATATTAGTGTGAAATGTGTTTTTTTTCTCATTAAGCAGACATGCGTTTACCTGGAAAATATGCACAAGCTGTCGCAGGTGAAGCTGATCTCATTTTAATGCCTTGAGATTGATATGTTGAATTGCTCGGGCACTTGGAAGCATTCAGACATGTTAACACATCAGCTACATTTAGATATGGAGTTGGAAGCGTGAATGGCATGCTAACGTTTTCAAACATATGAAGCTCTGGGTCTTTTCCCCCCAGTACCTCCCTCAGACTAGAAGAGCTTACTAGAAAGCTAATTAGATTTCAGAAAGCATTACTGGACATGCCAGTCTAAAATTTCTCATTGGCCAATGAATGTCTGGGCATATGACGCAATGTATGCATTTGCATTGTAAATGTGTTTAATACCTCTCATTCTACACTACATTGGTGCACAACCCCGTTAGTATTATGAGTCTTATTAGCATGCACATAGCAAAACATTTCTGTCATATACTTTGGCAAGATCCCATGTCCTGCTTAGATGCAAGCGTGTGCCGGGGTCAGAGGTTGTAGCTGTCAGATGTCAATCAGGAGGAGTTCAAAAGAGTAAGGCTTAGTGCTGTTGTCATTCATGGATCTTTTCACATTGATTTTCTTTTTTTTCTTTCCCCAGTCCTCTAGTCATGCATGCTAATCGCCTTCACGTTTTAGTTGCGATCAGAATTTGATTGCATTCCGTCACGGTCTTGCTGCTTTTATTTATATATTTAAGCAGTGTCAAGTCAGTTTTTGTATTTGTGTAGTGCTCTTCAAAATACACAGTTTTATGGCAATGTGTAAAAGCTATGCACTCTGGTGATAAATAGGGCATTGCACTTTAAAGGAGGGACACTGGAAATAGGCACATATTGATCCAATGCAGCTGTTTTGTTCTGGAAAATGCTCTGAATGCTTTCACTTATTTATTTATTTTTTATATATCAT
>JAHKKF010495103.1:7877-19329 GCA_019740295.1 Labeo calbasu | reverse complement strand
GAGAATTTTTAATCAAAGTATATTAGAGACTTTTCAATAAGACCCTAAAGAATCATATCAACTTGTGGAAAATGGGCATCCGATGACCCCTTTAAAGGCGATTTTCTCAATATTTTGATTTTTTTTGCACCCTCAGATTCCAGATTTGCAAATATGATGTATAAATCTCAATTTCAAAAAATAACCCTTATGACTGGTTTTGTGGTCCAGGGTCACATATGGTAAAAAAAACGGCTTATTAAGCAAGCCATAAGTGTGTTGTTCTTACTAACCTACAACACAGTCGAAATCAAAAGTTTTAGGATGGTAAGATTTTTCAAAAGTTTTGAAAGAAGTCTCTTATGCTCACCATGGCAGCACTTATTTGATCAAAAATACAATAAAACAGTAATCATTAATAATTGAAACTGTTTTATACATTTGAATGTATTTTAAAATGTAGTTTATTCCTATGCTGGCAAGAAAAAAAGCAGAAACCATTCTAATAAGGTGATTATGTGCTCAAGTAACATTTCTTAGTACTATTATCAATGTTTAAACATTTGTTCTGCTTAATATTTTTTATTTATTTATTCATTTTTATTTTTGTGAAAACTATGATCCATTTTTTTGATTTACATCTAAAATATATATATATATATTTTTTAACAATGTGAAAGTCGTAATTCATTGTCCTTGGTTTGTAGAATAATAATAGCAAAAAAAAATCCTACTGACCTTTTGAATAGTAGTGTATACAGTATACTAGCAAGGAAAATGTGACAGGTACACACTATCACGCTGATTTATTGGAAGGACAGCATGTGTCTGTACAGCATATGTATTACTTTTGCATGATGTTTGACGTCGTCAGCCACGTATCACTCCTTCTCTGGAGTGCTTAATGGAGACTGATCTGAAATGATGCCAAGAGAGGGATCAGTGTGTTTTCTCATAACCTTACATCACTTAAAAATACAAAACAAAATGCATCTGACTGGATAAGCAGTCATGTTCCATTAAAGCTGTTGGCTTTCTATTAGAGTGATTAAAATAAAAATTTTTGTTTATTGCTCAGATAAGACATTATAAGCTTGTTTATCTTTTACATAAAAAAACACCTAAAATAAGCTTAGCTGGAAATACTTAGGAAGAGGAAACATTGGTTATTAATATCTAAATGTTTGGCAATGGTCAAAAATAATGTTGCATGAGGTCATCAGGGTTTAATAAAGTTGCCTGCCAGTCATGATATTGAGCCAGAACACTTGGCATAAATTTCACCTTAGCTGAATAACAGCTCTCGTTACTCTGTTCAGTCACGACATTAGTTAGTTGAAACCTGAACCTAATCAGCAACATAGTCAATGCAATATTTCTTGTAAATCATTATGGTAATACATAAGCGATATCACACAAAATGTCATTAAAGTAATCTAATTAACAAGCAAATAAATATAAATATAGACTATTAGATTAGAAAAATCTAAAACTTGTTTATTTTTCTTTTAAAAACTGTGGTGAGACAGTTGATGCATGAAAGAAAATGGTTCAGAGGCAGAAATTTGAGAGAGACATTAGTGTGCCAACATCTCTGACCTTGTGACAAGGATTAGATATCAAGAACATCAACATGAAGCAATTCTGAACTTCAGCATATCTGATTATGAGTGGATTTTCTTAAAGGGAACTTGTACTTAATTAGTTTGGGTTTTCCAAAATATAACTCAGTCAGAAGTCAAAACACCTAGTGTTTAAAACGTGAGATGCACTAACTTGATAGAATTAAGAGACAATGGGTTTGTTTCATTCATTCAAAAATCTTGTTTCATTCAAGTTAATAAAAGTATTTATAACCAGCCAAAAGTATGTTTTCACAATGAAAATGTAATTAGTGCTCAAGTACAAATTCCCCAAAACTAAGCCTACTTATCCACTTTATTTTTCCTCTTAAGAGCGGCGCCATGGACATTAGTAAATTGAATGTGTCCAATCCAGCTATTTTTAGCTGTGCAAAACACCTCGTTTTGCTGCTTGATTTTGCAAACTGGTGTGTCTTACCATATTATTTTAATATATTATCTTAATTATGAGCACACTGGTTTGTATTGCAAACAGTTTTACCGTTTACTGCACTTTGTTACTCTTCTCGTTATTTCCAGACACAGCGGCGAATGAACCGGAAGTATCGCACATTCACAGAAAACACTTACTTTTGCGTTGAAAAATAAGGTGGATATAGCAATCAAGTAAGTTACAATTATTAAGGTACTTACAGCTGTTTTGACATACTCCAGATGAACCATCATCAGTCACGCACCATTACTTAAAGATTTAAAATGCACAAAAATACATTAAAGTATAAAAAAACTTCATTAAAGTTTATGGGAACTGAAATACCTACATTGTTTAAACGTGATGTTTTAATCACCAGGCTTTGCCTGTAAGATAGACAAGTCTCAAAAATAACAACACTGCCATCTCCTGGACATCCTTAAAAGACAACGACCTCTTTTCTGTATGCAAGAATGAGCGAATTATTGTTGTTATTTTATTTGCAGTAAAAAAACAACAACAACAACAAAGAAACGGCGTAAAACCTGTCTCTCTTTAACTACTGTGCAAAAAGTGCAGCAGCCTTGCGAAATGATTAGTCTTTATGTAATAATTCAAAGACTGAACGTTCCGCTTCACGAGAGTTCGAGTTTGATTGTTTTTCCTGGCTCTTGGCTCAACTCTTCAATCGTTTGATCACGTCTGAGACGCGAGCCGAACGTCCCCCGAAAGCGGAGCGTTTTCCTCATCGGATTTACACAGTAAGGTTTTACATATTAAAATACGAGGTATGTTATTGTAGCGGATCTCAATTGTATTGAGAGCACTTCTAGTGCAAATATGGTGATTGTAATGTGAATAAAGCGATTGTTACTCTGTAAAATAACGACATCGACTGAGATCGGGGTAAACGATATACAGGGCGAAGCAGCAGAGCCAGAGGCCTGCATGTGTCGGGTTGATTTCATGGCCGATCTGTCCATCAGATCACTCGTACTGCGTGTTTCATGCAATTATACATTGTTTGCATTTTGTATGAGGTACACTGGCCACAAAAACATCACGTTAACACCCCATCCAGACTATAACGCTTCCATTAAAATGATCGACACTCAAACTCGCGATGTAAGCGGTTTCGTAATGGGAGCGTTATAGGTTGTTGTTTGGGTTTAATGATTCACAATCCATTAGTCAGATGTTCAGTCTCATGACAGATATGGAGTTTAGCACATAATGCACATATTGGTTCACACGATATTGCATGAGTTATGCATTTTATTTGCAATACATGTGCTCTAATTTTGTCAAGGGTGGAACTGAAGCAGAGGTTGGGTTGTAACATCATCTTGTGTTTCTTTGTCGTTCTTCATAATGATCAGAAGAGTACCTCTGTTTAGTGTCCAGTGGTTGACATTTAATACAGGTTTAGGCCTACTATCAGAAATGGCTACTGTTCAGTGGACATTTTGTGTTCAGTCGCTGGATGGCGGGCTCACGTCTCAGTTTCGTTTTGCAGTAAATTATCCCTTTGAAACACTTCCTGCAGAGTAATGCCAATATGTGCAAACGAAAACCCACTCTTTTAGGGTTTCAGATGGATGTTTGATTATCCAATTTTGCATATGTTCTATTAAATTTTGATATGTAGACTGCTGCATTTAATGAATGTTTTGAATCAGCCTATTCAGATTTATCAAGAGAATTCTAAAATCAAAATTGATTTCATTTACTTAATGCGTAATATTGGTCTTGATGTGCACAATTTATTAGTGCACATTGTTCATGAGGGAAAAAAATGGTTTATAATATTTAATTAAAATGTAATAGATCCATCACTCACACACTTATGTGACCCTGGACCACAAAACTAGTTGTAAGTAGCACGGGTATATTTGTAGCAGTAGCCAACAAAACATTGTATGGATCAAAATTATCGATTTATCTTTTATGCCAAAACACATTAGGATGTTAAGTGAAAATCATGTTCCATGAAGATATATTTTTTTTAGTACCATTAATATATCAAAACATAATTTTTTTTATTAGTAATATGCATTGCTAAGAACTTCATTTGGACAACGTTAAAGGTGATTTTCTCCATATTTTTATTTTTTATTTATTTACCTCAGATTCCAGATTTTCAAGTAGTTGTCCTATCCTAACAAGCATACATCAATGGAAAGCTTATTTATTCAGCTTTCAGGTGATGCATAAATCTATTTAAAAAAATTGTCCCTTATGACTGGTTTTGTGGTCCAGGGTAACACATCTGGACAAATTGTTCACAATAAGATCAATAACTTGCATTTCGAAAAAAAAAATGGTGAAATTTCATTCCATACAATGCCGATTAACTAAGGTTTTGGCAGTGATTGTAAATAAAACAGTTTTTAAAAGAAATTGTTCCCATTGGTACAATTACGTCCTGCTGTACAGTTTTTATTTTTAACTTGGAAATATGTGAAGAAGTAGAATGGGTGGTGAATGTTGTTTCCTGTTGACCTTTCTGACACTTTTATACAAAACCTAATATAGTAAGAGATTAACTGTAGTGCTACACCACTCACATATTTGACTTATTTGATCTGGACTGCGTATTTGTTCACAAAAGCATTATATGCCTAATGATAGAGACCATTGCTTTTGGAAAACAGCCCTTGTTGCTTAGAAATTGATTTTTTTTTTTTTTTATGGTTAGTGCAACAGCTCTGTAGTTTTTTTTATTTAACAAAAGTAGATTCTTAGTCTCTCACTTTCCTTTTTCATTTAACTGTTCACGAAGACAAATCACCCTAGTGATCTTTGTTGACAGGGATGGACAATATTGATGGTCCAGACTCTAATTGCATCAAACCAGCATTAATGTAAAAGGTCAAAGTACTGCTCACAGCTTATTAATAAATTACAGTTGATTCACATCAACAAATGTACAGTCTGGCCTATCATGTTGTCCTGTGTTGAGGCATGTTTGTCCCTCCCTGTTCACATTCAGGCAAAAAAAAAGAACCCTACTAAAACTCCTGCATGAAAGTTGTGCAAAGATACTCTTAAACTGTGCTATTATTTTCCTTTGTCTGTCTTGTCCTTTTTGCTTGCTGTTTTTCTTCTTCTTCAGTGAAGACATGGAAACCTGTTTAAATCCCATGAAGCTGGAGATTTAAGAGTGTGTGACAGAAGGGGAAAATGGTCGCATCCGTTTTGCCATTTCTGTGTGAGGACATGAAGACGACAAGCCAATAACCCTATCTGTGTGTTTTTTTCCCCCCTAATTTTTCCAGCTTTTCATTGTTCTTGGAAAGTTGTGTGCCCCCTGTTGCATTGAGGCATTTTGGGAGTCTGCCGCTTTTAGGGCCCGTCTCCCTCCAGTTGGCACAGATAAAGACTCAGTTGGCACTGCACCAGCTGAATGCAATTGCTGGCACAAGCGTCCCTCCGCCTGCAATTGCCTCACCTGCTTTGACCTTGCTCAACTTGCTCAAGGTCACTATGTCGCACCCATTATATAATCCCCGGGGAGGGCCATTCCCCGGTGGTCAGAGACCCGTCGTGCCTGGCCAGTATGGTCTTGGTTCACAGCCTCGAATGGAGCTGGGGGCAGCCCGCCTTGGCCCAGGTTCCATGTCCGGTTCTCGCGGGGGATTGATGGTCAACCAACCCTTCTCACTGGGACGCCAGTCGCAGATTTCCCCAGATCTCGAAGCCGCCATTGACCGGAACCTCCGGGGAGCCCGTGAGGAAGTTCGCCTTCTCACACAAATACTCCAGCACCCCAAAAAAGCAGATCCCCGCATGAGAGAGGATACAAGGGATGACGTGCTTTCTTCCGGAAGCGGCTTTTCAGGGACCTCGCGGTCTGATGAAGTGGACTGGTCCATGTACCAAGCCCCAAGCAAGCTTTTTGGATCTTCAAGTTTGGATCGTCCTTCCGGTTCTTCGCAGCTGTTCCCGTCTGTGAGTTTTGCTGGAGGATCAAGTGGTTTGGACAGCCAGCATCCGCCAGAACAGCGGCCTTCACGCTACACCTCTGAAAGTGCCAGCAGCATCCTAGCAAGTTTTGGACTCTCCAGTGAGGACCTAGAACTTCTAAGCCACTATCCAGATGATCAGCTGACCCCCGACAACCTGCCGTTTATTTTACGGGACATCCGAATGCGTAAAGCGAAGAGGGACGTTGATGCGAGATCTGAATACAGCAAAGTTATTGACTATGGACATTCTAGTAAATTTGGCTATCCTGACGAGAGCCCGGATGGCTATGCAAGTGAACACCTGCCTAAAGAGTCACCGAAGTTTGTAAGGGAGGTCTCTGGACCACCCTTCAGTGGCATGGACATCACAAAGCATCCCCAGCCAGCTCCAGGACCTGTACAAGTTTCAAAGCTTCAGAAACCTCCACCGGTAGATCCGAGACCCACTAAGACGATTCCAGCGAGACCGTCTGCTTCCCAGCCTCTTCTGCCGCCTTCCAGTCGACCTCCTTCGCAGATACCGCCTCAGCTTCTTCCTATGATGACCGTTGACGACATCTCCGGAGGTCCGAGTGCCAACTGGATCCCGTTCCTTTCACCTCCAATCAGCGCGCCCGCCGCGAAGAGGCTTCCAACACCGACCATGATGAACGATTACTCTGCAGCTACGCCAAGAATCTTTCCTCATACATGCTCTCTATGTAACATTGAATGTATCCAGATTAAGGTGAGTATCTTCTTACCCAGTAGTGCCTCATTTGAAAGCATATTTTTTTGGTTGTTTTGTTGTATGTAAAGGGTCTCACTTGCTATTTCATTCATTTAAATGTGTTGAACTTTGAGCTAAAACTGTACTAAATTTAACTGAAATAAAATGTCAGAAACTTGTAATGAATTTTTAATGTTTGTTAACTTCAGTTGCTCATTAATTGTGCAGTTGCCTCATTGTGGGTAAAAAAATATTAGCTGATGTAAATAGAGTAAATAATAACTGGCTGGGAAAAAAATTGTATCATGACTACTTCAAGCCAGTTCCAGTGTCAGAAGGAGTTTTATCAGTCAGTTTTCTGGAAACCTGGGGGAAGCCTGATGAAAAACCAGTTTGTTGAAACCTAGTTTTAAAACTTGGACTGGCTGAAAAAATACTGTACCTGTTGTGAAGGCAGACCTGATGACTTTCCACAATGCTGAAGACAAATGGCAGATGGCAATCTCCATCTTCATAATACCTGAAGCAACGCTTTGGACTTTTTCGTGTTGGGAAAAAAGTTTTGGCGTGAAAATCATGGACTTTTTGTTCTAATAAGACTTTATGATGTCACAAATTTGGACTTCTGGTATTTCTTTTTTCTTTTTTTGAAGGCTTTTAGCTCAGAAATTTGTGAATCTTTTTTATAATCAGTTGCACTGTTTAAAAGCACTATTGGTAATTAAAGCAAAAACATTGGTAATTAATGCATTATGTTTGTTCACAGGACTGGCTTGAACATCAGAACACAAATCTTCACATTGAAAGTTGTAGACGTCTTAGGAAGCAGTGAGTGTTTTTTATGATTGGCTTCTGTTGCTCAAGAATTCCATTGGAGTATTTCTCGTTTAACCGCTAACGTAAAACTTGTGTTTTGTTATTATAGATATCCTGACTGGAATGTTGAGGCTGTCTCTGTTTCAAGGTAAATCCCTACCATTTCCAATCTTGGATATATAGGTCTAGAAATTCATCTTAGAGTTCACAGTAATTCTCAGTGTTTCACTTGAAAATGTGTCAATCATCCACAGACCTGAGCCCAAATCAGAACACAGCAGCTCGAAGCGGCACACCCGTTCGCACTCGTACTCCAGATCCCCCAGTCCGAAGCGGCACCATGACTCCTCCTCAAGCCGTCGTAAGCGATCCCGTTCACGCTCTCGCTCCCGGTCCCGGTCCCGTTCTCGATCTCGAAGCCCTAGAAGGTACCGGCGTTCCAGGAGTCGCAGCCGGTCCCCCCATAGGAAGTCTCGAGGCAGTCCTTACAGACGGAGGTCCCGCAGTCCACCATCTCAACGGTCAAGGTCTCCAGTTTACAGTAGGCGCTCTCCTGTACGCCGTTCGAGCCCACGACGGAGCAGCCCCTCCTGGCAGCAGAGATCTAGCAGTAGTGAACGACTGGCCATGAAACTCATGTCTTCAAGTAAGACCTTTTATTGCAGTGTAATAAACAGTTTGCTTTCAAATCACTTGGTGTACTAATGTATAAAGTTCTTTTCTTGCCCACAGCTGAGCTGTCCTCAATCACAGACAGTAGTACTTTAAAGGCTGTGGTGAAATCCTTGGCACCAGCCCTGCTGGCTGAGCTAGCGAAGAAGAAAAGCAGTACCACTACTTCCTCATCAAAGGCAAGCAGTAGCAGCAGTAGTTGGAAACGGTCTTCTTCTCCTAAGAGAACTGAGTACTCCAAGTCAAGCAGGACCTCCACCTCAAAGTCCTCTAGCACTCCGAAGGTACGTCCTCTTATTGCAGTCACACAATGTTTGTTTCATTATTACTTTGGTTTTAAGGCCATATTATTGTTGTTTTTCTCTCAGGGTCATTAGAAAACATTTTTGAAAAAAGTAGAGATGATTGTACATCGCCATTCAAAAGTTTGGGATTAGTAAGATTTTTAATGTGTTTTTAAAAAAGTCTTTTCTGTTCATCAAGGATGCGTTTATTTGGTTAAACATGCAGAAAAAACGGTAATGTTGTGCAATATTATTGCAATTTAAATTAGTGCTTTTCTATTTGAATGTACTTTAAAATACAATTTATTCCAGTGGTGAAAAGCTGAATTTTCAGCATCATTACTCCAGTCTTCAGTGTCACATGATCCTTCTGAAATCATTTGAATATGCTTAATTATTTTTTTTTATTTGGAAACAGTTGTGCTGCTTAATAAATATTTTTTGATACCTGTGATACTTATTCAGAATTCTTTAATGAATAAAACATTAAAAAGAACAGTATTTATTTAAAATAAAAAACAATTGTAAAAATATAGACTGCTGTTCAAAGTTTGCGGTCAGTAATGCTTTTTCTTTTTTTTTTTCTTAGTTTGAAAGAAATTAATGCTTCTATTCAGCAAGGATATGTTAAATTGATGAAAAGTGATAGTAAAGATTTCCATTTTAAATAAATGCTGTTCTTTTTACTTTTTATTCCTCAAAGAATCCTAAAAAAGTATCACATTTTCCCCCCAAAAATTAAGCAGCACAATTGTTTCCAACATTTGATAAATTAGCATATTAGAATGATTTCTGAAGGGTCTTGTGACAATGAAGACTGGAGTAATGGCTGAGGAAGCTTTGCATCACAGAAATAAATTCAGTTAAAAAATATGTTAAAATAGAAAACACTTATTTTAAATTGCAATAATATTTCATACTATTCAATTTTTCTGTGTTTTGATCAAATAAATAGAACTTTGATAAGCATAAAGATAAAAAAAAAAACTCTTACTGATCCCAAACTTTGAACGGCAGTGATGGTGTATCTGTATTAATAATTGTGCATGAAATCTAATTGCCGTCTTTGTTTCTGCACGATGTGAAGCCAAGACCCAAGGATGCCCCTGGCACATCCTGTTTGTTGAGGCTCATAGGAGTTCCTCATGGGACTACAAGCAAAGAATTGACTGATGCCATTGAGCCTTTTGGCAAGATTTATACCGCCATCCTCCTCAAGGCGATTAGAGAGGTATAAATAAAGTGTTTTATTTTGCAATGGTTTTTGAATGTACAGCACAGTGCAAGTAGTTTCACAAGTAAAACCAGCCCTGAATATGTGCATTTCAAATGTAGTCGTTGTAGCTATTGCAAACTTAGTGGTTTGTACTCTCTTCAGGCCTCAGTGTGTATGGAGAGAGAGGAGGATGCCAGAGCTTTGCTCAACTGCAAGAACCTGACAATTCGTGGCCAGATTATTAAAGTCTGCATGGAGAAGGTATGTTTGACTCTGTTAATATCCCTTGCAGATGAGCCATACCAAGCCCTGACATTAAATCCAATTTGCGCATGTTTGTAGGACGCAAGAGATGATGATGGAAGAAAATCTGTCAAGACCGAAAAGCCTGTTAAGAAGTAAGCTCTCATGCATGCAGTGGTTTTGCAGTGCATGTAGATACAACTGTTGACTTTTATTTTTCATGTTTTAGAATGATACATAAAAGTGTGATGACAAACGGTTCTGTAAATGCATTTGTGTCCTATTACAGAAAAGAGGTGACTACAACAAAACCAACTCAAACAACAAAACCAACTCAAACAACAAAACCAACTCAAACAACAAAACCAGCCCCAACAACAAAACCAGCCCCAACAACAAAACCAGCCCCAACAACAAAACCAACCCCAACAACAAAACCAACCCCAACAGCAGCAAAACCAGCCCAAACACCAAAAGTAAAGAGTGCAAACCCAGTGAAGGCACCTCAGTCAACTAAACCTAAAGAGGCGACAGGTTCCAAGACTTCTCAAGTAACCAAGGGAAAACCTAGTGACCCCAAAAAGACTGCACAGACAGCTAAAGCTAAACCCCCTGCTAAGGGTTCAGGTAAGTGACTGCATCTTCAACTGTAATTATTCCCATAGTCATACAGGACAATCTGTATAACATTTGTTTGTGTAATTTAGCAGAGACAGCAGTTGTCAAGAAATTGGTAAAGAAGGTATGTTATTTTGTCTTCTTTGTATAAACAGTTTTTCCCCTACATATAAAAACAATTCAGTTTGTTAAAACAACTACTTCTATTCTGTTTCTTTGACTACAGGAAATACCCTGGAGAAAAAATATAGTTGAGATTACAAATCTTCCAGAGGAAGGGGTTACTGAGGATGACCTTACCAACCTTGCTAAACCACACGGCTTCACTGCAACTCCTGTCATAGCAATCACTCAACAAAAGGTAGTAATATTAGGAAATGACATATAAAAATATCCTTGACCTGTCAATGGGTTTATATAGTGTATTATATTATATATTTTAACAGTGTTTTTATGTTTCTTAGGCCTATCTGCAGATGCCCAACACAGAGGCAGTTGAAGCAATGGTGAAGGCCTACTCTGAGACACCAGCTAAAGTGCAAGACAAAGAGATAACCGTCAAGATGATGATGCAACCTATCGACCTGAATTACACTGTGAGTGTACACTCCATCTCTGTCCAACGTTATGCATAGGGAAAAAAAGTATAAACATCCATGAAACATTTTATGATGTATATGAGAGTTCATTATGTCTCAAGTACATTTATACTCGCTTGATTAATACTGGTTAGTATTGACTGAATGTTTTATCTTTATCTGCCCCAAAGGAGTCATTATTCAGAGTGCTTATGGGCATGGAGAAATCACCTGTGAGTAAATGCCAAAAAGATGAATTAAAATAAAATTAAATAACCTGTATCATTTCTCAGACTCTTTTTTTTTTTTTTTTT
>JAHKKF010495098.1:0-19965 GCA_019740295.1 Labeo calbasu | reverse complement strand
GATTTTTGGTTTTAATTTTTGTAAGGGTTGTGTTATTATCTGCTCTAGCTCCCTCTAAACGTATTATGAAACTATGTCTTATAACATTTGTTTGCTAAATTACTACTGTAACTTTACAGTAGATAATAATTATGTCCTTTTACATACAGTATTTTGAGTAATTGTAATTTAGTTTAGTTTACAGTATTATTAATCTTCTGGCTGCTACTGCTAAGAGATGCTAGCACTTACTAAACAAAGACAAAGCTATGTAGCCTATTTACAGATGAAACTGACCTGCACTTGAAGTCCTGATCAATAGTTTTGCCTCTCAGATCCACTCCATTCTCGAGTCTCTCGCATTAATTACTCTGATAGAAACCGTTTGGCGGAGACGCGGAGCGCGTGCGCGAGCCGAATCGCGTTGTTTGTACAGACTAACCAATTCATGATTTAGAGATTCGTAATCTAATGGTGATCCACCAAATGCAGATTAAAACTAAAGTAACGAGCCTGTTTTGAAAATGTAAGAAGTAGAAAGTACAGATATTTGTGTAAAAAATAAAGTAAAAAGTAGTCAGAAAAATAAATAGTGAAGTAAAGTACTGATACCAGTAAAATCTACTTAAGTACAGTAACGAAGTATTTCAGTTACTTACCATCTCTGAGTTCTAGGTTGTGCATCTCACCTGTGATTCTGCATCATTTGATGACCGTTTGACAAATTATTGCTGTTATGATCAATAGAAAGTATATACAAATACGCCTTTCTAGTTAATTGCACTAAATTGCAAATTTTATATTATAAATAAACCATTTGTTCAACATGTATTACTAATTAATACAGAATTCTCAAAATTTTTGCTCACAAAAAAAAACCAGAGCATAAATGGCCATAGGATAAACAGCAACTTACTTTCACCAAGCTATTATATTATATTATATTATATTATATTTATTATATTAGAATTTTTATATGTCTGTTGTATTTTCTAGAATTCTCTAGATTAGATTAGAATTTTTTATGTCCATTGTAAAATCAGTAATTATTAATTAATAGAGAATTCCCTACATTTTTGCTATTAAAAAAAATAAGCCACAGGATAAATAAAAAACTACTTTCAGCACTGTTAATTTCACCGGACTATTGTATTAGTCTGGTGAAATCTCAACTGAACAATCGGCTGTTACTAAGGTTTTTAAAACCATACATACTAACAAAGCTACGGGTCCAGATAAATTGCCTGCGTTTGTGTCAAGGACCTTTGCGGAGGAGTTGTCACCTGTGTGGCGTAAATTATTCCAGTTTTCTATTGATACTCGTACTGTGCTGGTACGGTGGAAAAAATCTGTTATTATCCCAGTACCCAAAAAGGGGTGCCCCGAGGAGAATAATGATTGGTGATCTCACCTCAAATGTTTTTAAAGCATTTGAGAGGATTATGCTGGATACGTTATGTACAGATGTGGAGCCATTGCTTAATAAATATCAGTTTGCTTATACAAAAAATCGAAGCACAAGTGATGCGACTGCAACAATAATGCATCTTATGTTGAAGCCTCTTGAATGTCTGACTGCATATGCCAGATTACTTTTTATTGACTTTAGTTCAGCTTTTAATTTAATACAGACACATATTCTTCTTAGTAAGTTGGCCCAAGCAAAGGTAAATTCTTTTTGAAACAATTTGATCACCTATTGTGCAGCAGTAGAAAATCTTGTGGCTTGGTGTGATGCACATAAACTGCAGATTAATAAGTAAGACTGTGGAAATGCTGGTGGACCCTGGTTCAGTAGGTGATTATGGCCCGGTGGCCATTTATGGCCATGAGATTAAGCAGGTGAGCTCATTTAAATATCTTGGAGTTCACATTGATAGTGATTTGAGCAGGTGCACACACATGCCAAGTGTCTGCACCAGAATTCACCAGCGTCTTTATTTTTTGCAGAGACTTAGACTGTTTGGTGTTTGTAAGCATATCATGTTGATTTTCTACAGAGCAGTGACTGAATCGATCCTTAAGTATGGTATGACTAGCTGGTTTGGTAATTTAACAATTAAATCTAAAGCACAGATCTCCAGCTTAGTCAGAATGGCAGGAAAAATTATGGGTACTCCTGTTCCCCTTAATCCAGAGGAGCTGTTTGAGCAGGCCATAAGCAGACAAGTTAGAAGTATTTTATCAGACAATACACATGTGCTGTATCCTGATTTAGTTTGATGAATTCTGAGAGGAGGTTTAGGGTTCCATTGTGTAGGTACAATAGGTATAAATATTCTTTTATCCCATTGTCTGTAAAGTTTTTAAATGATAAAAAGTTAATGTATTTGTAGGTATGGTGTGAGGGGTTGATGGATTAGTGCGGGAGTGTTAATTGCATAAATTCATCTGGTGAAATTGTATGATTCTCTTTTCTTTTTTTTTTTCTTTTTTTTGCAGCACACCCTCTGTCCAAGCCAAATTTCAACGATGAATAAAGTTAACCTAACCTTATATTATATTATATTATATTATACTTTTTATACGTCTGTTGTATTTTCTAGAATTCTCTAGATTAGATTTTTTTATATGTCCATTGTATAATCAGTGATTAATAATTAATAGAGAATTCCCTACATTTTTGCTAAAAAAAAAAAGAAAACAGAGAATAAATGGCCACAGAATAACAAACTACTTTCAGCACTGTTAATTTCACCAGACTATTATATTATATTATATTATATTATAATGTCCATCGTATTATGAGTGATTACTAATTAATATAGAATTCTCTACATTTTTGCTTAAAATTAAAATAACAGAGAATAAATGGCCATTTAGCACTGTTAATTTCACCAGGTAGCACCTGGTATGCATTTTTATTTATTTTATTTATTTATTTTTATTTATACTATAATATAATATAATACAATATAATTATTATACTTTTACATTACATTACATTACATTATATTATATATGTCCATCGTATAATCCGTGAGTACTAATTACTACAGAATTTTCTACATTTTTGCTTAAATAATAATAATAATAATAATAATAATAATAATAATAATAATAGGAAATAAATGGCCATTTAGCAGTGGTAATTTCACCAGACTAATATAACATAACATAATATAATATATGTCCATCGTATAATCTGTGATTACTAATATAGCATATTTCACACGACTATTGCTTTTAATAGTAACAGAGCATTAATGGCAATATAGAAAGGAAAAAACACAGTAAATTGCACCTGGCATGTATTGTATTATATTATATTATATTATATTATATTATATTATATTATATTATATGAATCATATTTATAATGTATTATACATGACTATTGCTTTAAAAAAAAAAAAAAAAAAAAAAAAAAAAAGTATAAATGGTCAAACAGAAAGGCCACAGGATTGGGTTATGTTAAAGTTCAAGTCTATAATGCTGTTCTGAAAGCATGCTGTAATGTGACGTGGAAATGCTTTACAGTCTGTCTGCTCAGTGTCTGTCTCTCTAAGGTGGATTCATGTATGAATTTGATGGAGCTTGCCGCAGAGCATGAAATTACATTAGGCATTGCACTGGCTCTGGCTTCCCACACCTGTCAGCCCAGTCAAATGATGGAAGGCTTTTAGTAATAGTAAAGGTAATGTTAGGGTAGACTTCTCCAGACCTAAAAACCCTTTTTGGTATTAAATGCAGAGCTGACCATTTCATGTTCAAAGAATTTAGTAGTTTTGCCTGTACCCAGGAAACCCTTTTACACTCTGCCCCTTTAAACAGGAGTCAACTGAAGAGATTAGTTCTTCTGTTTTCAACTCATCTGTCTGAAACAAAGTAAATCACATTTTTGTGTTTTAATTTAGATTCTTTTGAAAAAATTGAAACAAGAAAGTGTCAAATTCTATGAAAAGTTTCAACCACCAAGCTTCAATCCCAATGTAGGTATTTGATTAATAACTAATCGCTTCATTTCCACTTTTTGTTTTTGGAAAGTCTCAGAACTGCAAATAAATGGCTCAATCATTGTTGAAATTGTCTCCTAGCGTCATATAATACTGGCAGAAAGGTTTTGTTGATTCATTCATAACTTGTTATATCATCTAAAGTTTATGCCGATTGTATAAGCAAACTTTAATCATTTTTAATCACTTGTTCAAATAGAAACTGTGAATACAAAAAGAGCAGATGGGAGATGGCTTATGATTAATGGAGGTGCTGTCTCAGGGTCTCTATAGACAAATACTTAGAGGAGAAAGTCATTGATGGTCTCATTGATCTTTCCCCCAAATTATTCACTACATTAGTGGCGTTCTGATTTTTAGATTGCAGCATAGCACCAAGATTAGATCCTGTCTGATGAGTACTAAGATTAATTTCAAGTAGCCTATATTTCATATGCCAGCTCAGGCATAGGTTTGTAAACAAACCGCAGTTTTGACCTGCTCCATATAAAATGAATGCAGCTGTGAAATGCTTTTCAAACTGTGTGGGCTATCTATATAAAACAGATTTTGCACTTAGGCGTTAACCCTTCGCACTCAAGTTAACAGCTTTATAAACCCTAGGCTGAGGTCACTTTTAACTGTGGGTAAAGCAATGTTTTGCACTTTCGCTATACAGTGTGAAAAAATACAGTGATAGAATGTTATATGTTTAGCAACAGACAAGCAATTGTAAACTACACAGTGATTAACTCATTAAATATTCATTAACTTTGAATAGCTCTAGAAACTTTCATAAGCTATTTATTTTTTAGCATCTCAGAAAAAAAGAAACTTTGATATCGCTTGTGTGAAGAGACTGCGATTTTGCGATAACAGCCGACTGGATGAGCATTATCCTGCTTATTACACTTTGCATTTCAGTTAATATTTACACAAAAAAATATTGATTTTGAGTTGAAGTATTTTATTAGCTCATTAAACGCAAAGCTTGTGCAAAGATAAACAGTTCCTAGCAAGCCGCTTTGAGCCTAGACAAACCAACGAGATAGACATTTAAGGGATAATGTACAGGCATATCACTTATTACACAGCTTTTCAGCCCATAAATAATGATAGGTACATAAAATATTGATTTGAGAAGATACTGTTTTTAAATCTTACCTTTATTATCTTATTATCTTGTAATCCATTACAGTGCTCAGTTGTTCTAGCAACAAGACGAATACTTCAGCAGTGTTGCCGTAGGCCTGCTATTAATACTGAAGTCCTTCAGTTTCATTTCAGAGTTAATACAGTCAATTACTGAGGCGTAAGATGGCACCAGCTGCATTTGAATAAAACAAGACAGTGTGTGCATGGTGTGATGCGAAAGAAAGAAAGAAGCTCTAGTCTCAAATACCCGGAAAAACAGCCATACAGTGCTTTGCGAAAGTATTCATACCCCTTCATTTTTTTTTCATGTTTTGTTATGGTGCAGCCTTATATTAAACTGCTTTAAATTACTTTTTTTTCCACATCAGTCTATCAAACACTATAGTGACAAAGCTCAAAACAAGTTTGTAACGTCTTTGTAAATTATTAGAAATAAAAACTAAATAATAATTCCATTGCATAAATATTCATACACTTTAGGGGATACTTGAAATTTAGCTCAGAAGCATTCATATCGCTTGTAGATGTTACTACACTTCGAGTGGAGTTTACCTGTAGCAAATTCATTTGAATGAGTATGACTGGAAAGGCACACACTTCTAAATAACAGCTGATAGGCACACACGTCTAACAGCTGAAAATGTATATCAGAGCAAAAACCAAGCCCTGAGGTCAAAATATCTGCCTGTAGAGCTCAGAAACAGGACTGGGTCAAGGCACAAATCTGGAGAAGAGTTCAGAAAAAAATTCTGCTGCATTGAAGGTTCACAGAAGCATGTACTCTCCATTACCCTTAATGAAAGAAGTTTGGAACAACTAGGACTCTTCCTCTTCCTGACCAAACTGTGCAATTGATGGAGAAGAGCATTGGTTATACTGTTAATGGTCACTCTAGTTGAGCTCCATGATCATATATGCAGAAGGACAAACATCACTGCAACACTCCACCGATCTGGGCTTTATTGCAGTGTGGCCAAACTCAATACTCTCTTCAGTGAAGATAAATGAAAACCTATTTGGAAATTGTAGCAAGCATCTAATGAACTCTCAGATTGTGAGAAACAAGATTCTCTGGTCTGATGAACCTCAATTCCAAGCATCATGTATTGAGGAAACCAGGCATTGCTCATCACCTGTACAGTACCATCCCAAAAATAAAGTGTGCTGGTAGCAGCCTCATGCTGTGGGGCTGTTTTTTAGCAGCAGGGACTGAAGGACTCGTCAGAGCACGACACAGCTAAATATAGAGATAGCCTTAATGAAAACCTAGTCCAGAGCATTCAGAACCTCAAACTGGACAGAAGGTTCACCTTTCAACAGGACAATGACCCTGAGTACACAGCAAGAGACTGCGAGTTCTTAAACCCAATCAAACATTTCTGGAGAAACCTGAATATGTATGTCTGCCCCCATCCAAGTTGACAGAGCTTCAGAGGTGAAGAGGTCTTCATACCCTTCATACCCAAAAAGACTTGAGGCTGTAAAGGTGCTTCAACTAAGAACTGAGCTAAGAGTATGAATACTTATGCAATTTGATTATTTCAGTGTTTTATTTTTAATAAATTTGCAAAGTTGTTAAAAACCTGTTTTTTGCATTTTAGAGAGCTGTGTGAAGAAAATGTACTGTATGGTTGAAAAAAATGTTCTTGAACCAGGTGTGGAAAAAAGACAGACGCTGTTTTTCTTCCTCTAACACCATGAGCACATTAGCTTATTTGTTCCACAGTAGGAGAACAACAAAAACGAAGTGTGCCAAATGCTTTCCCCGGTTCTTTTTCTCCCACAGCAAAGACAATGTTCTCTTCAGCTGCCAGCAGATGAATGGAAATAGGTGTGATGGGAGGAGACTGATGCCTGCTAGGAATATAAAGAACTCAGACTCTCTCAAAAGACAAAGACTGCAAGGGGTTAATGAGTGGGGGACTGTGACAGGAGAGAGCCTATTATCACGCAGCTGAGATGGATATTAAATTGAGTCATTTCTTTCTGGTCCAGCTGGCAGGCTGCGATAAGGCCCATTCCACTGAACCTGTGAACCCTCCAGAATCCATCAAACTACAGAGCACGGGCCTTTAAACACCACACACCTTTGTGTCTGAGCCTCGTTTACACTCCACAGAGTGCTGGAGGATTGTAACGCTAAACTAATTGATAATTATTTGGCCTCCGTGAGTTTAAGATATCTCTGAAAACGAACGCTCGTGCTGACTGTTTTTTGTCTCTAACCAACCATAAAGAAGCCAGAGCTCCATAATCTGCTTCGAAAAACACAAGTTGTGCACCATTAAGAATTGAATTAAAAACGATTTTCACATTCGAATTCATTTCCTGCATTTGAATTCAATTTGAACTAGTGTAGCTGATGCTCCAGAAGGAAAAGTCTTCTGGAGCATTAGCTCCAGGGGGTGAAAACTTTTGGAATTTGACGATCAGGGTAAATTTAATTTTTTTTTCTTCTGGAAAACATGCAAGTATTTTCTGTAGCCTCTGAAGGGCAGTACTAAAAATATGATATTTAGGCAAAATAAGAAAAAGTACACATTTCTATTCTGTTCAAAAGTTTTCACCCCCTGCATCGTTTTTCCTTCTGGAGCATCAGTGAGCATTTGAACCTTCTGTAATAGTTGCATATGAGTCCCTCAGTTGCCCTCGGTATGAAAAATGAATCTCAAAATCATACAGTCATTGTTAGAAAGGGTTCAAATACACAAAAATGCTGAAAAACCGAATGTGAGTTGTTTACTTTTTTTTAATTAGTCTTACCACTAACGCCATTATATTGTTAATTCAGACTGATTCATGAATGCAGAATGTGACTTTTCTCCATTCATTCTCAATTACCCCCCACCAAACTCACTGCACGCTTTAAGGGGTCTGTTAAAACTCAATGGGCTAAAGGGAGACTAGACATGCGTCTCCTGCTGTAACTTCACCCACTGGTATCAATGTTTGACAATGTTTTTTTTAAGGAGACACCGCCTCCCTTTCCTTTTCAGAAGAAATGCCCCTGATAAATAGATGGCATGTTAGCATCACATAAGTTCCAGTATGTTTAAAACACAGCATGCTTTGGTATGTTTTTCAGTAATCCATGCATTTTATGCTATCAGAACACGTCTGCTGGAAAAGATCTCATCTCTATCATCTCGGCAGCATTGAAAACTAAAGCGTTTAGCTGCTCGGGGACAGCAGCATAATCAGTACAGCATCGTAAAAAGCAATTTAGAGTCTAATTAAAAGAAACATCCCAAATCATCACTGGCCTCTGCTCATTACTGCATTACTGTGCTGGGTCAACAGTCTAAACATTTGGTTAATCATAACACAGTGAAAGCTGCCACACAAGCCCTGCCAACATGGTAATTACTATAACTGGCACCCAAGACAGAGAAGCAGTGAGCTACAGAGCCAGAGAGAAAAAACTATTAGTCATCTTCATTATAGAAATTCAAGAACGGCACACTTTAGTTGCTTTTCTGGTTCTGTATTTCGTATTGATTTTCTCAGGTTTACAACCTGAGAGAATGGTGAAGACAAATTTATAATGGTATCGAGTGTCCTCAAGACCCTTCTTTTTTATTATTATCTAGCTTGTGTGCATCCGTGATTATTCATCAACTCTGGAAAAGCTTCAGGCTGTGGAGACGTTGAGGTTTAGGCCTTCCAGGGAGACACATCCATTACCTATCCCCCCTCGTGGCAGCACAGGGCCAGACGAGCCGTCACACACCGGCCTGATTTATTGGAGCTTTTAAAGCCTCGTCATCAGCGGCCCGTTTGATTTACACAGTGCTGTCCTGACAGCTGTCGACGCTTGGCAATACAGCAGCTTACTGTAAACTAGCCACTCAGGACAACGATTTTTATCATAGCATGACTTACAGTCTGCAGTCTCTATAGCCCTGTAGTCACTTTGAAATTCACGTGGGGGACCGGCGCAATATATACAGCACAGTGCGTGTGTGTGACATGACAAACTGTGTTGTTTAATAATGCTAGTTTTTCTGTTTCACATTATAATTTATTATAGTGCAGTCAGGACCACTTTTGTCACATATAAATGTCTTAATAAGAATTTGAAGCAGTTTTGTTGGTGTTGGCGGTGCGGTTCTGTTCTGTTCTGGGCAAACTCTAGATATGCTTGGACAGAGCACAGATTAAACCCCTCATGGGTAACGGACCAGATAGAGCAGAATGAGATGTTACAAAATGACTAATATTTTTGCATAGAGTACATTAGTGGATACTTAATATGCTAAAAATGATTCACTTTTTCTTTTTAACAAGTTTGTTACTCTACCAGAACTTATCTAAAATCCGTAGGTGTTTTTACATTTGGAATCATTACAATAAAACAGCATATTTGTGACCCTGGACCACAAAACCATTTGTAGCAATAGCTAAAAACACATTGTATGGGTCAAAATGATTGATTTTTCTTTTATGCCAAAAATCATTAGAATATTAAGTAAAGATCATGTTACATGAAGATATTTTATAAATTTCCTACCATAAATATATCAAAACTTAATTTTTGTTTAGTAATATGCATTGCTAAGAACTTCATTTGAACAGTTTTAAAGGCGATTTTCTCAATATTTTGAATTTTTTGCACCCTTAGATTCCAGATTTTAAGATCTAATCTAATATTGTCCTGTCCTAACAAACCCAAAAAAAAAAAAAAAAAAAAAAAAATCCCTTTTAAATAAATTGGCCCTTTTGACTGATTTTGTGGTCCAGGGTCACATTTCTGATTTCTGAAGGATCATGTGACACTGAAGACTGGAATAATAATGCTGAAAATTCAGCTTTGTAATCTCAGGCATAAATTACATTTTAAAGTATATTGAAATAGAAAACAGTTCTTTAAAATTGTAATAATATTTCACAATATTACTGTTGTTACTATTTTTTTTAATCAAATGAATGCAGACTTGGTGAGCATATGAGACTTCTTTTCTCCTTTAAAATGAATACTTTTTTTCACATTAAAAAATCTGAGTCTCTTCCCATCTGAAACATTTACTTCGAGGCACATTGTAAGAATGCGTCACAGGTACAAAGAAATGCAAATGACTTTGAATCTACAGCACTCCCAGCATGCACTGCAGCACAAATGCATTATGCAGTTGCTGTAATAGGACTATTGTTGTGCTGATTGCTGACTTTGTTGTTGTTGTTTTTTATCATCGCCATCAGTTGTTTGTTTTGTGTGTGTCAAGGCATGTTCAGAGCTTTACTTAATGAGATTTGCATGTTAAGTGTTGAGATCTGTGTGCATAAATTTAAACCTATTGGCTTGCAATGTGTTCTATTCTTTAGAGGCAAAGGTTGCTGCTAATTGATAAGTGCTGATAACTGATAATTTTGATAGCAATAAATCTGTTGCCCTGCCTAGTATTAATTGGCTGAATGTTGCATTTTACATTTAGTTAAGAATTCAATTCAATTTGACTAAACAAAATATTTTTGGCAGCATTTAAGGGGACTCAAAAGTCTTAATCTGTCATGTTGACTTTGTTTTTACCCTTCCCAACAGTTTTCAGTTTATGTAATGCAATATCTCTTTCCTTTTTTAATTAATGTATAGATAAATAATAATAATAATAACAATTTAGACAATAAAAAAAGAAACAAAATTAAATTGAAGATCAAATATTCTGAAATATATAACATAATATTATTAGGGCTGTCAGTTTAACAGTTTAACTTAATTAAAATATTTTAACGCTCTGGCCCCGCCCCCAGACTTGTACATCATCTTATATTTCATACAGCTCACTGTTGACAAGTATGACTCAAGTTATGCCCTAAAAGTCAAGATACTGGTGCAAAAATGCCCCTGTATGTGTTTTGTATCATATTTATATATATTACATATCACATGATGATATCACACCGGCAGCAAGAGCAATATGACACAAGTGCTGATTTTGTCCCGATCTATCACGAGCTTAAACGTGATTTAATACAACAATTCAGTAAATAAGAAGCTGATATTGTGTTATTCTTTAAGCACTATATTGTGTTTTTGCTCAATTTTGCAGAGAACATCTTATCTTTGAAACAACAGCACAATAGTTGCGCGTCTCCGACTTAGTTTCTGAATGAATCCGTGTTTTAAACGAATCGTGTGAATCGATTCAAAGACTCATTCATAAAGAGAGCAATTTACTTAATTCCTGAATGAATCAGCCGTTTGAACGAATCAAATCGAATGAGTGAATGACTCATAAAGACATTTACCGCCACCTGCTGGCAGATTTAGTTTTTTATTTAGAGTATAATTTCATAAAAAAAAACAATAATAATGATAAGAACCCCACAATAATTAGATAAATGGTTCACTATCAAGTTTACTTCAAGATGGTTCACACCAAAAAAATAAATTCTGTCATCATTTGCTCACCCTCATGCCACTTCAAATCTTTCTTTTGTGGAACATACAAGACTGTTGGAAACAAAGCTGTTTTGGTTACCATGACTTTCATTATATGAACAAAAAATACTGAGATGTTTCTTAAATTATCTTCTTTTATGTTCCATAGTTACGTATTTATGTGTAAATGTTTATGTGTAATAAATTTTATGTTGAAAATAAAATATTTCTTTCTAAAGCGACAATTTATAATGTCTGCTTGATACTTTCTCATTTAACACAAAAATTGCTTTAAATAATCTTTTGTGGGTATTTTCAGTCAAATTTATTTTGCGATTAATTAGATTAATTAATTGACACATCATGTAATTAATTAGACTGACAGCCCTAAATATTATTTAGTATTATTATATAATATATCTAGCATGATTCATAAATAACAAATCTGGAAATTCATGTATATTTTCAACTCCTTTTGTTATTCAAATTGTGCTGAAAATATCATAAATGTATGAAATTATACAAATGGAAAATAAAAGCGTTTTTGCCGGTGTTCACTGGGACTTTTGCACCCCACTGTATGTTTTTATAAAAACGAAATGGCATCCAGGGGCATGTGAATCAATTGCAGCAGTGATTCACTGATTGCTTTTGAAACAAACCAAGGAGCTCTGCAGCAGCGAGTGCATTTGTAAGTGAGTCAACATACCTACTGTTTTCAGCCACAGTGTATGTGATAAAACACTGATGAAAGCTTGTAAGTGTTGCCCCACGCACTCCTGACCTTGATAAGCCATTGAGCTGCTGGCTGCCAAGCTAGAGCTGCTCTATGGGAAATTCAAACAGGGTCTTATCAGAGTCTGCAATTCGCAGACTGACCGAGTGCTGATACAGAAAGAACTTACAGAGGAGGAGAAAACGTCTGGCCGTCTGCATCTACACATAAAAGGCTTAGTGGCGCATACATATAGAGCCATGGCACTCATACAAGTGACTTGGGTTCAAACCCGGCCAGTGATGTGCCACGATCCAATTTCCCCTTCTCTCTCTCCTATATATTTTCCTCTTGCTGTCTGCTATAACCAATAAACTGGAGAAATAAACTTTTTAAAGGCCCCACCTCACTTGCAGATAATTGTTTCCTCTAGAAATCCTACATAGTCCACATCAGGAGTCTACAGTCCTCCCTGTGAATATAAAAGTCACACTGCATAATTTGCCGACCCAGAATTACTGTATTTATAACTGCAGTAAGCAATGGTAGCTATTTTAAATATATAACACTTTTCAAAAGCACAAGTGGCTGATACGGGGCTCAGGGTAGCAGAGTGCATTTTGAAGCACGCGATAAGTGATAAGTTATAGAAGCCTATGCGTCATGGTGTTTTAAATGGGGTTTCTGCTCAGCTGTGCTTGAAATGGAAAAAACGGTTACAGTGGCAGTCACACCACGTCCTTCTCTCCGCATCACTGCCGCAGAGGTGTCAGGTGTGGAGCGTTGACCTGCTTTACACTCCGGCATGTGCAGATATGTGAACATGTTGACGGCTCTCTGTAACATAAAGCTCAGGTGCGTTGTGTGGTGAACACTGGAAATCATCTTGAAGCTGGTGTGCTGATCATCCCTGAGGTGAAATGCCTGTAATCTACTGTACAACCTGCTTTGATTACAGTTTCATAGTCAGTAGCACACAGTAAACATTTGAGCTGGATATTGTGGTCATCTTTCCTGTTATGGCATATGTGCAATTAAAGGGATAGTTTACCCAAAAATGAAAATTCTGTCATTAATTACTTACCCTCATGTCGTTCCAAAGCCGTGAGACCTTTGTTCGGAACATGAATTAAGATATTTTTGATGAATCTGACACAGAAGTATAGAAACTGTTGAATAAAGTTGTTTTCTTTCTGCACAAAAGTATTCTCGTAGCTTCCTTAAATTAAGGTTGAACCACTGATGTCACATGGACTATTTTAACAATGTCAGTACTACCTTTCTGGGCCTTGAACGTGGAAGTTGCGTTGCTGTCTATGCAGGGTCAGAAAGCTCTTGGATTTCATCAAAAATATCTTAATTTGTGTTCTGAAGATGAATTATAATTTTTTGGGGGGTGAACTAACCCTTTAAAGCAGCCTCTTGAACAGAAAACTACATTTTGTCCATACTTAATTGACTTTGGCAATTTTTGTGATCTTGTATGAAGGACAGATTGATGGAAGGGAATGTTAATGTTTTGGGCACAGTATTTAAAAAAATCTATATGTGACCAGACAAAACATCTATATACTAAATAGTAAATACTGTAATATTCTATAAAAAAAAATAAGAATGGTCAGTTTTGATTAGGTGAAAAAAAGTTAATCATTTCATGTTTAGAGTAAATAATAAATTCTCTTAATTGAACTTAAAATGTCAAGTATGACTTTTAGGAATTACCTGATTAAAGGGATAGTTCAGTTAATTTTAAACTGCTGACATCACACTCATGATTTGCCTTTAAAAGCCAAATGCTGATCTCAACAGTTGGTACACGAAACATGACAAGAATAACAATCAACTACTGTACATGTAACTGCTACTTTTAACGGAGGAACAAATGCATTCTGATATCACAAAACAATAGGTTATCAGAGTAAATAAAACTGGCAAATTGTCAAACAATGTAAACATATTCATTATTCATAAGGGTGGATGCACCTGAAATCCTTTTTTCATTCTTATTCAAACACAAAAAAAGCATTAACTCAACACTCAACTCAAAAAAAGACAGAAAAGTACAAGAAATGCATGCATGCTGTTGTTTATCTATGTTTGCTACAGACTTTGTGGTTAAAAATGAAGATCCATGTTTTTAGGTCTGTTTTTAGACTTGCATTCTTTCCTTTATGCCAGGAAATGAGATCCTTTTGCATAATTTCTCTTCAGAATCCTTCTGTCTTGAATTTGATGTGTGCTCCGCACAGACGGTTATGGCAGTTTATCACATTTTACTGATATTTGTCTAAAGTCGGGCTTTAGACTGATCATCACAGCACAAGGCCATTAGAAAAATCACCTGGAAGAAATGATATTAAAAAGCATATCTTAAGCATGGCCTACGTTCGTGTTCCATCAGACAATCTCCAGCACATTACTCACTGTCATATCGCAAATGATTCAGCGTGCCATGCATAATGCATCAGTGCGAATCTTTAGAGGCTGCCTGCAGATTGCCAATGTCTCTGACTGCAGGTTAATCTATCCTATATTCACTGGAGAAAATACAAAAGTGTTGTTACCTTCTGCTGTGCAGATCGCACTTTTACACAGGTGGTGTGTCTCCCATCATCTTTCTATCACTTCAATCAAGCCGCTGATTAATTAATAGAGCCTGATTATGGTGGGTTTGACGCACACGGTTCTGTATCTCATTACCACGGCATTGTTCTTTCAGAATGCTACGTAATGCTTCTATTAAACCAACCAAGCTAAGAAAAAGATGGAGATGGAATTGCTCTGGGCTTTAGGGGGTAATTGAAGGAACGATCACCTCGCTTCTGTCATTATCATGGGAATCTGAGATTGACTGTGCCATCATCCTCTGTGGGTGCTACCATTTCTTCTCATTCTTCTCTCAACATCCGTTCCAATATGTCCTCCTGAATAGCTATCTTTCACTTTTATTTTTTCCCCCAGCCTTTGAAATGACTGAGAGGTGAATCAGAGGATGCCAAGATTCTAGGCAATAACAATAAAACGCTTCTGGTGAGAAAGAGGGAAAGCAATAAGAGTGGAGTGTTCTCCTAGTGTGCCAGCAAGCAGCCCTGAGACGCCTGAGAATCAACCCATCTGCTTCAACTCCATTTTCGCTGTTGTGGATTACACAAAAATATTGACGGAATTAGAGAATTAAAGAGGAAGTGGTGGTTTCGCATCTCCTGATATTTGGCTATTTAACTCTAATGTTCTGTCAGGGGTCTGAGAGAGCTACTGATTCGATAACGCACTTCCAAGGTTCTGCAAGACATCTGTTGCATAAATAATGTTTAGCATCTCAGAGACTCTGGATACAAAACATGTAAACATTCTTTGAATAGTTTACTCCCTAGTTTTTATTTTTCTACTTTAATTTTATTTTATTTTATATGCGTTTAAGTGCTATAATCGGTTCCCAAGGGAATCTACCAACCCAGAAAACGTGAAAAAGAACAACCCAGCAACTTTAATTTGGTAAGCTTTTCTCTGCAACCTTGTGAAAAAACGAGCCACTCAGATGACATAGAAAGGGGATCTTATTATAATATTACCACCCCTTAATCTGCATGTTTCCACCCACGGCACTGTCATTTTGGAGTACCAGTTCTAACGCCATGGCATAAGTTCGAGCAAAGCATGCTAACTGTTCACAGAACACTATTTAGAGTCCCAGTCTCAGCGAAGACAAGAGAGCGGTGGACTTAAACATGTGATTTCTTTCCCAGCTGTTTACCTTCACAGACATAATCGATTGTTCTTGTAACTCATGTGTGTTTTTAACATAAACTTGTGTGTATTTGACATTTTAAGCGCAATAAGACATGAAACAGGACTTCGTTTAGTGTGACAGACGCTTTCTGTGCGCATGCTCCAAATGTGTGCGGTCAGAAAACCCTATATCAGAAGTTTAAACTGATAAGGCTTTAAAACACATGATTTCAGCACAATAGACATGATAATCAAAACCAAACAGATTTTTTTGACTGAGTATCTAAGAAATGAGCTGTAAAGGCACAGACCTATTAAAAGGGGACAAGGAGCAGCAGCTCATTTGCTTTTAAAGAGACATGCACGAAAACAGCGTGTTTCTGCTTTAACTCAAAATGAGCCTTTTTAAAATGATATAATAAATGATCTGTGGGGTATTTTCAGCTTCGCAGACACATTCAGGGGACACCTGAGACTTATATAAGCTCTTATAAAAATGTCTTCTTTAAAAAGTACTAAAAGAAGTGTTATGAAAATCTGAATTGCTCATGATTCCCATCCCTAATTCTGTATAAGCACTGGCAATCAGTGTTGGGCATGTTATTTAAAAAAAATAGTTATAGTTACTAGTTACTTCTCACAAATAGTAAGTGAGTTAGTAATTATAAAGTAACTAATTACCAGGAAAAGTAACTATTGTGTTCAAATATGTCAAATAACTTGGAGGCCTCCAACATTAAATATGTTAAATTAATAAAATTTATTCTTTTTTTTTGTTTGCTCACCAGATATATAAAGCTTAATGGCACAGTTTTTTTTTATATCTGAATGTACACTTAGCATCAGTCAGTCAAGCATGATGGTATGATATTATGATAATTTAGCATTAAACTTTAGTAATTAGAACTTTAGAATAACCATGTATGAAAGCATATTTATCATACTGACTGACCACTGGTGGTGGTGCTTAAGATATTGTTTGTAATTTAGTGTTTCTATAAAAAAAATAATACTTAAAAGAAACAAAACTATTACAAATTCTACAGCTAAAAAAATATAAAATGCCCTAAGGATTAATAAGCAGCTGGGTTCATGAATATTAATCACGTTGTTTGCGTTTGCACAAACTGATTTGCTGAAATCAAAACAGGGGCGATAATTGGTGAGTGCCAGCCAATGAGATTATCGTTTGCGCATTAATTCCGCCTACTACCAGAGAAACCGGCAGTTCTTAAAAGCTGAAGAATTCCAAAGCAATTCCGTTATTTTGACAGGAAAATACAGCAAAGAATATCGTTTACATATAGCACGTTAGTTCTGCATGGTATATAAGACTCTCTCGCTCTGTATCTTTCTTTGTGTGGTGTGAGACAAAGCAGTGGCTAGTCATGTGCCTTCACACTATGTTTACAGGTCGTCAAATACAGGTACGCTGTGCATCCATTTAGATGAACAGAAAAATAAAATTATAATAATATTAAAATAAATTATACTAACACCGCATTTTATTGTCAGTAACGACATTGTAACGGGAGAAACAGTAATTCGTTTAATTAATGCAGTTAGTAACGCCGTTTATTTATAATGCCGTTATTCCCAACACTGCTGGCCATATGCTCTGTAATCTCATTGAGTGATCATGTTCATATAAGCGTATCAGGTTCCATGTACTTTTATAATTGATTGTGTAATCCACCTGTTATCAAACTTATTAGTAATTTCTGTCCTATCTGTATTGCATCAAGGCTTCTCTGAGGCTTGTAACCCAAATATCTGTATGTTTACACACATGCAGCATTTATAGTTTATTAACCTCAGTGGCATGACATCAGTTCCTCCCCCCCTGAGGGCTGCGGGGAAATCTGTAATGGCTTCAAAGTGTTCTGCCGTTTCCATAGAAACAGCAATAAAAGCAATTAAATGTGATGTGCAAAAAAAAAGTGTACATAGAGCCATCTTTTCAGAATGGCCCTTGAAATTCCATCAGTCGTTGCTTCAGATTGTCTTGCTCTCTTGCTCTCTGTGTGAATCTCCGAGATGTTCACATGCTTCGTGCATTTGATTTTTGCTCTGCTGTTTTCCCATCATGGTATCTATGGCATCAGGGGGAGGGTGGCAGAGAGCGGTGCTCATTTCTGATGCGTGGCACATTAGCGGGTATTTGCATAATGTCTGCAGGCCTTATTAGGGCCATGCAGAAATGCTTTAGGGAGGATCTCATGGGTCTGATCCTGCATAGACATGTTTCACACCTTTCAGTACTTTGCAGTGCAAATGAATCACACATGTGAACAAATCACTTAGTGGATCCCAGTCTGGTCCTTCATTACAACCAATCAGTATACGTGGATACCTGAATGCAAACCAGTCCAACTATGTGCACATAATTGTACAAACATTTATTTTTATAAAAGTATTTATTGCAGTCAGTCAATAGTGTGTATTTTAATTAGTTTTACTCTTAATTCAAATGTATTATCTACTTCATTATCTGATTATAATTTTATTATATCTTATTATGTTATTTTGTCTTTTTTCTTTTTATCTATATGCTGATTTATATAGATGACATAAAGAGAAATCCAATTGAAAATGGCTTTATTTGTATATATTTATGATTATTTTCTGTAAATGTATGCAAAATAGAGCATATTTAATTTTATATAATGCATATTTAGACAACTTTTCAGGAAACCTCTAATACAAAACATGTATTGTAATTTTGTAATATCTATTAGTTATGAATTATTTTTGCTCTTTTTACCTTGTATTGCTTTATATAACCTATAGCCTTTGTGCAGCACTTTGGTTCAGCTTGTTGCTTTTCAGTATGCTTTCTACTGTACCGTAAGTACCTTTTGTCTTGACATGACATACTTTTTGCCATGTAGTTTGTGTTCTAGAGCTTTTAGACCTTCAGGTGCTCACTTAGAGGTCACTGGAGATCTCCATTAGCTCCAGAACCATACCGAATGGGCAATTATGTAAGTATGAAGGGTTGGTCAAAACAAGCCTGCAGTGAGAATGCATCTTGTCGGTGTACACCAGCAAATATTCACAAAATACTGTGTGCAAAACTGTCTGTGTCTTGTGAACAGCAAAACATGACTTCAGGCTCTGATTGTGCCGGCAGTGGAGACCAAAAGGCAGCGAAACAAAATGTTCAATCGGAATGTGCTGTACTGTATCTGTGCATATCGTGCAGCATGGATGCTCAGGGTTAAAAGAAGATGTAACAATCAATATCTTCCTCTGCTTGTCTTTTGCCTTCGGCTGTGTCTTGCTCTCCTACTCAATCTGACAGAGAGCGCAAACGAAAGCACATAAAGGCGGCGCTCTAACAGATCACTGTGTTGTTCAGTGTTTTTTATTTTTTGCCCATGCCAAAATAAATTCAAAGAATTAATTTATTTTGCAGCTATTAGCAACAATAACAATACTTTTCCAAACTTTCACGTTTTTTGAATTGTTAACCATAAATAACCATAGCTCACACATGATGAGTATTAATGTGAAAGGGGCCAATGGTGTTGACACCATGTAGACAAATGAGAGAAAATTACATTTCATATAACTATATTGGAAAACTGTGCATTTTTTTTTATTTGGTGCAAAGTATATAAAGTATATATAAAATAGCAAAATTTTGCAACCATGCGCTTAAAATAGGGCCCAAAATGCTCAAAAGATCTGCATGGTTTAGTGTGATATGGATGAATTATGATTTTCAGTTTTGGACTTTAAGGCGTAGCAACACTTGACAAGACAAATTCACCAGAGCTTAAATGATTTTACGGGTATGTCCTGAAATTACATTAATAAACAATGAGATTTCTCAGTGCTGTTTTGGTTTTGCATGGTTGATTTGTAATCTTGACACGATATTGTGTTGCTGGACAGGCTGAACCCATACACCTTTATAATAAATATAGTGTGTGAAAATAAATACTTTTTGGCAGTGCATGTACATTAATGTAACAAACAGACCTCGGGGCTGCTTGAGGGTGGGGAATGTGTGTGCCAAAAGGTTGCATCAACTGTAGATAGCCATTAGCAAATTCGATCACTCAAAT
>JAHKKF010495091.1:0-14223 GCA_019740295.1 Labeo calbasu | reverse complement strand
TTTTTTTTTCAGGATCCCTTGATGAAAAGAAAGATCCAAAGATCGGTATTTATCTGAAATAAAAAGGTTTTGTAACGTTATACAGTATACCATTCCAAAGTATTTTTGTTTTCTTTAGGGAAAGAAATTATAGAAATGATTACTTTTGTTAGCAAGGATGCTTTAAATTGATCAAAAGTAATGATAAAGGCATTTATAATGTTACAAAAGATTTCTATTTCAGATAAATGCTGTTCTTCCGAACTTTCTATTCATCTATTCATGTGACTGGAGTAATGATGCTAAAAATTCAGGTTTGAAATCACAGGAATAAATGACATTATATTCAAATACAATAGTTATTTTAAATCATGAAAATATTTTAAAATTGTACTATTTTTGCCGTACTTTAGATCAAATAAATGCAGGCTTGGTGAGCAGAAGAAACTTATTTAAAAAAATAAAATAAAAAATAAAAAACCTTTGACTGGTAGTGTGTATGTGTATAATGTTTTATTTTTATTTTTATTTTACTATTAGTTTTTATGTAATACTTAAAATAAGTACATGTAATATATAAAACATGCATTTTAACTACATAGACTTTATTAGATACTTTTATTTCTTTATTTTTTTTTAAAAAATACTGGAAATGAAGTACAAAAATTATATATACTACATCTAGTAAAAATACAATATTTTATTTTATTTTATTTTATTTTATTTTATTTCACATCCCTTTTTTGGCCCATTTAATACACACTGACACAGACGACACCTGTCACAGCCGGGTGTTTACAGAGACGTTTAGTTGTTTTGCCCTGCAGGAATCCATTTCTCAAGGGAGCTGCACACTTTTACTCAGTTTTAGTATTTCACAGCTGATGTCTTCATTTTACAAGCGTTTTATTATTATGTACCCGTCCAAAATGTTGCTGCTTGAACCATGTTTGTCTCAGAAAAACAATGTCATTGTGCCAGTTTAATCTTGTAATGTCATTATGTGTGAAGTCTGAATGACTGTTCCGTTTCCCCGTGTAGAGAGCAGAAGGATCCAGTTTATCTGCGGGATAAAGTCTCTCAAAAACATTCCAAGGAGCAGTTTGAGATTGCACAGAAGATAGAGCAGGAGTATAGCAAATTTTTCACAGGTTTGCTATTCCCACCTGTTTAAATATGACACCATGTTCAGCATTACATTGTGAAATTTATTTCTTTTTCTACATTAATATTCATCAAATATGTGACCCTATGTGAAGTACCACATGTATATTTGTAGCAGTAGGCAAAAATACATTGTATGGGTCAAAATTGTACCAAAAATTATTAGGATATTAAGTAAAGATGATGTTCCATGAAGATATTTTGTAAATTTCCTACCTTAAATATATCAAAACGTATTTTTGATTAGTAATATGCATTGCTAAGAACTTCATTTGGACAACTTTTCACAGTATTTTGATTCTTTTGCACCCTCAGATTCCAGATTTTCAAATAGTTGCATCTCAGCCAAATATTGTCCTGTCCTAACAAACCATAAATCAATGGAAAGCTTATTTATTCATAATAAATCTCAATTTATGACTGGTTTTGTGTTTCAGGGTCACGTATGATAATGTTACTAATTTATTTCAGTTGAAAGAAGGGAAAATAAGTCTGTGTATAAAAAGCTTGACTCACTGTCGTTTGATGTTTCCTTACAGGTATCGTTCAAGGAGGCACCTTCCCTTACATTTGCACTCAGATCGTGACTATTGTGGATCAGGAACAGAGCAAAGTTCTGTGGACGCCGCTGGGCTCTCCGTAGGGCTCAGAGACTTACAAACACTAGACTTTAAACACAACACACGCAAAGGTACACTAACGTTACGAGCGTCACGTTAAGATAGTGATTCTTTTTCGTCTATTCGTTTATATTACGTCATTAATTGTAACTCTTATTTGTATATGTGTGTATGAGTGTCTGTAAATGCGTGTGAGAGTGTGCGTGTATGCAGAAGCAGGACGATAGCACTGAAGTATTTGTTCATTTCCTTTGGTCTTCCTGACGGACATGTAAAGTTTTAGCAATGCTGCATTTAAGACACTCGTTTACAGAGCAATCAGTCGGTGAATTGTTTAACGTCTGCCTGAATGTGAAGTTTTCCCCCATACAAGCAGCCCTGCACCAAAACGGTATGCGTGACACCCTCCCACGTCCGACATATCAGCTCAAGGACTGAATCCTCGTCGTTTGTGGCCAAGTTTGTTGTGTAGATGTCAGTGAGCGTCGCTTTGAGTCGTAGTGCTTATCTATGGAGCTGAGACAGGTTTCTACGGGCCAAATGGAAGTGCCTTTGGAGATCTACTGAGCGTATGACAATGGCATGAGGTGAAAGCCTGGTATTTAAACAGTAAAACTTCTCCGATTGCACTCCAGGGCTAGACAGACCACTGTGTACTATGAGATTCTCATAGCAGAGCTTATATTTAAAGAGAATATCCCACGTAACACTTGTACTCGCGCATACGAAACTGAAGTACGGGCGCACACGTATGCGTATGTATGCAATTTCAGCGAAATATATAGAAATATATTTACTGTATTTTTACTAGGGGAGTGTGACGGAGCGTCACCTCATAGCAAATATTAGCATGTTTGTGTGCGTGCGAGAGAGCGAATGCACGTTTTTGTTTGTGTATGTTTGTCAGTCACTTTTATATGTACTACACACTAAAAAACAACAAAAAAATCACGAAAAGAAAAGTTGCAGGGTAAACCTGAAATGGTTTTCTTAAATCTGTTTAAATGTTAGTGGTTTTTCATTGCTATTTAATTATTATTTTTTTGTTTTTTATTATAATTATTCAAGAGGCATGATATGTCTCATGCAGACCAGTAGCCCCGTTAATGTTGTGCCAAAAACATGTAATTTTCTTTCGTTTTTCTGTTTTGCACTTCCAATGTTTTGAACCCTAAACAAATGACTGTTTGTAGGTTTCCATTAGAATGGAAATAGGTACTATAATTTTTACTGTAAAATAATATCCATGTGTATCACTCCTGCTCCGTACATTTCATTAACTGCCTTTTTTTTTTTTAAAAGAAGAAAAAAGAGAAATACTACATAAAAAAAGGGATTTCTTATTACATTTTCTTTTTCACAGCAAGATCTCAGTCCATTGGGTTGAAATTAGACTTTTATTAAAGTGAATCTAACGCCTAACTATTATTCTGAATAGCTAGCGTGCGGTTTTACACGAGGGATTCGTCGCCACCGAGTATTTAGGACGGTTAAAACACAGGTACTGTTTCCATTGGGATTTCTTTTATTCTAAAAGAATGTGATTTGTATGAAAACGTCATTAATGCGAGAATAAAAGTCATTTTCTGTATCTCACAATGTCATTAAATGAATCACGATGGTGTGTGTTTGATTGATGGGCGTATTCATTGTGCTGCGGGCTGAGATCTCCATCATATTAAGGGTGTCATGCAGCTGCTTCAGCAGCGCCGGTTGCATCTACGGCAGATTGACATGTGCTGTAATTGAGTGTGGAGCTGTCTCATTTGTTGCTCCTCCTTGAAGCTGATGCACTGCGTCTAACCATGGGGAAGATATGGTGTTAATTACTGGAACTAAGGTGAGCTCTCAAACAATAGCTGCGTCTGTACGACTGTCAGCGGCTGTTTGGGGTGGACGAGGCTGGTAAACCCGATTCTGTATGACGTGACATTTTCTAATGTTTGCAAAAAATCCTTGTCAAAGAAGTTTGTTTAATCAGACCATCAGCTGACCATAGATAGATAGATAGATAGGTATAGCTATAGAGATAGATAGATAGACAGATAGATAGATAGATATAGCTATAGAGATAGATAGGTATAGCTATAGAGATAGATAGATAGATGGATGGATGGATAGATGGATATAAGATAGGTATAGCGATGGATGGATGGATGGATGGATATAAGATAGATGGATATTAGGTATAGCGATAGATAGGTATAGAGATGGATAATAGATGGATATAAGAGAGATATATAGATGGATATAGACAGATGGACATAGATTTATGGAGATAGATAGAGATGGATATAGATATTGATAGATGATATAGACAGATATAGATAGATAGTCAATCTGTCTGACTGACTGATGGATAGACTGATGGATGCATGGATTAACTGATAGATTGACGGATGGATGGATGGATATTGTAGACTGATAGATAGATAGAACAAATGAACAACAGAGTGAAGAGTAGAAAGATGGAGAACAACAGAATGATAGATATCGTAAAACAGATGGAAAGATATTGTAAAATGAATAGATATTGTAAAAGAGAACAAACGAGATATTGTAAGATAGGTATTGATGGATGGATATTTTAAGATAGATATAGATAGAACAATAGATAAATAGAACAAATGAATAATAGAATGATCGATATTGTAAGACGGATATTGTTAGATGGACAGATAGGTATTGTTAGACAGATATTGATATCGTAAGAGATAGATATTGTAAGATGAATAGATATTGTAAGAACGAACGATCGATATTGATGGATAGATAAATATTGTAAGATGGATAGATATTGAAGGAATGATGGATGGATAGATGGGTAGATATTGTAAGAGAACGAACAAGATAGATATTGATAGATGGACAGATATTGAATGGATGGATGGATGGGTAGATATTGTAAGAGAACGAACAAGATAGATATTGATGGATAGATATTGTAAGATAAATATAGAACCATAGATGAACAAACAAATGAAAGAGACAGAACTAACGACACAAAGATAGATGGATAGATATTGTAAGATAAATGGATGGATAGATGGGTAGATATTGACAGATGGATAGAATGAACAAACAAATCATAGATAAAGACAGATATTGTAAGATGGATAGATAAAAACAGAATGAATGACAGAGAGATATTGTAAGATAGAGATTGTAAGATAAATAGATAGATGGTAGATATTATAAAATAGAACGAATGAGATATCTATTGATAGGTGATAGATATTGTAAGATAGATATAGATAGAACGATAAATCAAAAAATCAGGAATGATAGAACGATACATGGATATTGTAAGATGGATAGATATTGATAAATATTGTAAGATATAATGTAAGAGAGCTATAGATAGAACAAACAAGTGAGCAATAGAGAACGACACGACAGAACAATCTACAGAATGATAGGTATTATAGATGGATAGAAAGATGGAGAACAACAGAATGATAGATATTGTAAGATGGATAGAATGTAAGAGCTATAGATAAAACAAACGAGTGAACAATAGAGAGAATGACATGATAGATAGAATGATCTATCTACATATGGATGGAATGAATGAACAACAGAGTTAAGAGTAGAAAGATGGAGAATGACAGAACGATAGATATTGTAAGATAGATGGATGGACAGATAGACATTGTAAGAGAAATATTGTGAGATATAGATAAATAGAACGAATGAATAGAACGATAGACGGATAGATATTGTATGATAGCTAGACAGTTATGTATTGTAAGACAGACAGATATTGTAAGATAGATGTTGTAAAACAGATATAGATAGAACAATAGATAAACAATGATAGATGGATATATGGATAGATAGATATTGTAACATAGACGTATTGTAAGAGATTGATGGACTATAGATATAGACAGACAGATGTAGATACAGAGAGAGAACTGAATGTAAATATAGATAGATGCAGATATAGATACAAACATAATAAATGTATCAAATTTTAAGTTAATGAATGTACTATTGACTAACATCTATTTATGAAATGAACATGAACCTAATTTATTAAAACCTATAATATAGCTGTGATTTTTTTTTTTTTTTAGCTCAAGTTAGATAATACATTAACTAATATTGACAAACTGACAGACTTTATATTGTAAAGTGTTACGAGAGCGTAAATAACATTTTTCTTTTTTGTTAAATTATTAGTTTTAATTTTACCAATTAAAATCATTTGATCTCAACTGTCCATTAGCATTCACTATACCACAACTTCACATTTGAAGTGCGTACTCTAACGATACAATAATGAAACGCATACATCACATTAATTCACATATTTACATATCCGCAGCAAAGGCTGCCACTTGCACATTAATCGTTCGTGAAACAAGCTTTAAAAAATGTAGCCAAAGACTTAATTATCATAATACGCTGCTTTAAAGAGACATTGAATAATAGTGAGCTTCCAGCCACACATTCCTTCTTGTTTCCAACTGCCCTTCAAACAAGAAAGAGGAGTCGTCAGGTAAGCCCCAGCAAACATTCTCCTGACAGAGAGGTCACTGGCTGTACAACAGCACATTTCCTTAGTAAGGGATTAGTGTGGTGCGTAGCACTGAAGATGCCCTCGGCCATGCCAGCGCTGATTATCACAGTTCAGTCATGAGAAGTCAAGCTCCTCCCCCAAGCGCGTCCTCATTTGGCTCGTGCTGATTTCTCGTCCTGAGCTCCCTCTCCAAACCGCTCTCAGCCACGGGAAGCCCTAAGAATGCCTTCTAGGTTCACCCTGAAATCAACATGTCCTTCAAGTCCCCTTTCTCTTCTTTTAGAAAGGGTTGAGTCTCCTAGGGTATCTGTTTCAAGACAGCTGCTGGTAGCTCTTCTGAACTTGAGAAGTAGTACTAGAACCTGAGTGGTCAACCTTGAAAATGCTACATTTTTTTGCCATAATAAGTGTGCTCTCCAGCAACATTCCTGTGGATTTCTGTGTTAACTATGCTTTGCATCTGCTGTTCTTTGACGTGGCTCTTGCAGGAACCGGTTCTTTAGCCCTCTAAGCTGACAGCTGGCCACGTTTTCCAGGAAGATGACCAGTCGTGGATCCTGTTGCCCTCCATAAATAACACCACTGAAGCCGGGTCTGCAAGATCCAGACCCTACCAACTGGTGGCCTACTAGGACAGACGGCTATCTCTAGAAGATCTACTCACACAATGCAAGAATGTAGTTTCAACTCTAAAGAGAAGGATGGAATATGCTTCCAGCATAGCATGCACGCAAACATAGGGACATATTGATAGAAAATAACCTATTTGATTGTTTTTTTGATGGTGGTGGTATTAATTTAGGTCATGTGTCTATTGGGTAACACTCACGTCTGTCTTGTCATGGTGTAACCCTGAAACCAGAGCTACTAAGAAACCCCATGTGGTATAAATGTCAAATCACCAAGCTGTGTGTTTTCACACTAAACTTGCACTTCTGCTGTCGTCCAGTAGGAGGAGAAGTACCAGATGCTGTTTGAAAATGAATTTGCTGCTCAGTGACTGAAAGCAAAATGAAAATCTAAATATAAAATACACTTGTGTCTATGTGTTCTTTATTTTACACTTAAAAGACACTGGAATATTTTGGAGATACATGATCTGTTGATATGACTATAGACCAGCATATAGTACGCCAGCTGAGAGCCATCTACAAAGATTCTGTTTCAGCTGCTATTTTGGTTAAGTAATAGCATCTCTCAGACAGTAAATCATAACCATAAAAATCATAGATGTCAGTAAATCTCTTTTACACCTCATTTGGTTTTATCTATGTTTATACTTATTTAAGGGTCTCATTTCATGGCCTGTCAAGTACAGACACAATGTAGCTTGTCATCTATCTTGTAAGTATCCGAACAACACTACTACTACTACTACTACTACTAATGAAGCCTAACCTTTATATGTTATGTTTTGTCATTAATATTAATACAATGAAATTCAGCAAGCTATCTTAAAACAACTCAACAGCTTATCACTTATCCTTGACCTTTGGGAAAACAGCTTAGACCTCAATGGTGAAACCATGACCAATTTACAAACAGGAGGATAAACATGTTGATGTGTAATGAAGCATCACATGACATCTGAACGCACAGGACACACTGTGCCTTTGACCTTATAG
Source organism: Labeo calbasu (assembly GCA_019740295.1). Lineage (NCBI taxonomy): Eukaryota > Metazoa > Chordata > Actinopteri > Cypriniformes > Cyprinidae > Labeo > Labeo calbasu. The sequence continues at coordinate 6,310 of JAHKKF010495091.1, read as the reverse complement.
GATTTGCTTCTCTTCACAAAGACCGGTCTTGCTAAATGTCCACGTCTGCCGCTGTACACTTCCAATAAAGATAATTCATTTAAAGATCTAACCCACAAATATTTTGCTTTCAGATACTAAAAAATAAAATGTATGTTTTAGAAAATTCTAACGTTGTTATTTGTGTTTTCTGTGCACACAAGTATTCTCGTAGCTTCATGAAATTACGGTTGAACCGCTGATGTCACAAGGACTATTTAAAGGAGACGTCCACTTCCAAAACAAAGATTTACAGGTAATGTACTCACCCCCTTGTCATCCAAGATGTTCATGTCTTTCTTTCTTCAGTCATAAAGAAATTATGTTTTTGAGGAAAACATTTCTGCATTTTTCTCCATATAATGGACTGATATGGTGCCCCGATTTTGAACTTCCAAAAGCAGTTTAAATGCGGCTTCAAACGATCCCAAATGCGGTGGCAAATCTGCAATGTGAACATGCAAAGACGATCAAACACCCTTAAACAAAAGGTAAAACAGCGATATAGGACTATTTCGAAGTTAAGGGAGAACATGAGATGGGACTTTTTTGACGTACCTTAACTGTCATGAACCGGAACAAAAACAGTCCAAGCAGAGTAAGACAAGACAAGTGTTTGGCATAAAAAAGTATGTAAATTGTATTTTTTTAAATGAAAGTAAGACCCTTGTTCCTTGGCTGGGATTGTTTACAACTGCATTTGGGATCGTTTGAAGCCGCATTTAAACTGCATTTTGGAACTTTAAAATTGGGGCACCATAGCAGTCCATTATATGGAGAAAAATGCTGAAATGTTTTCCTCAAAAAACATAATTTCTTTACAACTGACGAAAGAAAGACATGAACATCTTGGATGACAAGGGGGTGAGTAAATTATTTGTCAGTTGTTGTTCTGAAAGTGGACTTCTCCTTTAATGTCCTTACTAACTTTCTGGGCCTTGAACAAAGCTGTCAATGCAGGGTCAGAAAGCTCTCGAATTAAATCAAAAATATCTTAATTTGTGTTCTGAAGATGGTCTTACTGGTTTGGAACGGCATGAGGGTGAGTAATTAATGACAGAATTTTCGTTTTACAGCTACACTACGCGTTACTTTTAGCCATCTGGCGGACGGTTAACGGCAAGTTGTATATCTTTTGGTAATTAGACTAGGAAGTTTGGCTTTGTCTACCCATGTTTACAGATCACCTTGTGATCATCTTATCACAAGTGAATGCCACTAATCAGATTAAAATGTTTTAGTCCACAGCTATCAACGCACCGTACACACGTTTACTCACTAGTGTGCAGGTATTGCAAACTAAAAACCCAGAGTGGAATTACGGCGGAGTGATTACAGAACATTTTGTGTGAAGAAGGGAAATATCTTGCTCCAATCCACCAGTTTTCAGTCTGCGCATTGGACGTGTTGATGGAGTGTTTTTGCGACACGTCATCACCGGCCATATTGGCAACAATGAATGTAAACAATGGCACTTAACTGAACGGAACTCGCTAATTTATCTGATTATTCCTGCTGAAAATGGTCAGTTATTGTCATGTTTTGGGCTGTACTAATCGGTCAGACCGGGAAAAGCATTTGGAGTACTATAGCCTGCCAAAAGTTATAACAAATCAAGGAAAAGAGTGCAAAAAAACTAAGGAACAAAAGGCATTTGTGGTTGGCCAAACTGAACCAGGATTTCCAGGGCAAGAATCTTGACAACACTGGTGTTTGTTTTAGGCTCATATCCTAACTAATACTGCTCGTACATATCTGTACCACCTATTAGCTTTAGTATGTCAAAATATTGCACGCTCTCTGATTATAAGTCCTTCTCTATATGATTTAGCAGCTTCCACATGTTTTTTACGTGATTTGGTCAGCATAAATTAGCAGAACAATGCATTCAGTAGTATACTAACTGTGCAATCCATGCTGTTTTTTACATCCGAGTATGCCAATATGGCTGCGCATCCGGTAACTGAACAAACCGTGAGGTAAGTGCAAACATGCAAAGTTTACAAATAAGTGGGTCGTTTTGCCTTAAAATAAATTAGATTATATTATTTAATAAATAATCTCATTTCATAGAACTGTTGTAGTTACCAGTTACACACAAGAGACAGCGGTATGTGAAATAGTAGATAGTCCTGCTAATATTCATTACAACAGATTAGAAGTGTGATATTGCTTAAATATAGAAATATAGGCTTATATCTTAGCGTATATCTCTTTAATACAGTCTCTTAAACAAATCAAGAATGGGAAAATATGTCTAGTTTAAAAATATTATATGTACTGTAAATATTATTAATCTGTGTGGTTGTTTTTTCCGTTTTTTTTTTAAATATATATTTATGAAGATGCTCACTACTGTTGATGCGTTTAATAAAAAAAAATGTCCGTATGCTCTCTCTTTCGAGCGCATCGACCATCTTTATTATAAGGGTTTGGCTCCGCCCTCCTACCTGTAAATCTCCCCAACAATCTGTGGAGCAGATCTGACGGACTGCCTGGATCAGCTGAGGAAAGTGAATGGGGACAGCGACATGTCATTGAGAGCGGAATAATCGCCGAAACGCCGATATTTGAACGGATTCTTCCACCGAGCCTCGCAAGACTACAAAGAGCAGCTTGGTTCCCAGCTGAATAGCTTTGGAGACATTGATTAAGTTGGCGTTTATGAGAGAAATATCGATTAGACACCGCTGAGGCGACCCTGTCACTGGATGGACGACAGAGAGCTTGGACGTACACAAGCCGCCTGAAGAGACAGCCGTTCGTCCGCGTTTCTCTCACGAATCCTCTTGCCTTCTCGCTGATAACAACGCAAACCATACGAATATTGGTTTTAGACTTCATTTTATTTTGAAGATATGGAAAAAGACGAGGAAAACCCTTCAAAATGAAAACATGAAGTCGTCATTAATGCGGATTTAAATGTCTCGCGCTGAGGGTAACGGACGCGCGATTTCTCCTCACGCTCTCCAAACTGCTGCATTTCTCGCACAAAAATATCATTCACACTGAGCAGACGTGGATAGAAAAACAGAGAAGAAAGGAGAGGGATATTTGAAGCAATATGGCTGATGGCTGGGGTTGGGGGCGCTGGCAGGAGCTCTCCAAAGCTTCATCTCAATGCTAGCTGTGGCAGATGGCAACGGATCCTATGGCAGCAGCAGCTCTAGAATGAGTAATAATTTCAATTTTAATAAAAACCCGGACTCTTCTGTCTCTATATCGAAGATGGACCTGATCATCCCGTTCTCAGCAGACGTACCCTGTGACAACAATGGTCAGCGCATGTGGTGGGCTTTCCTCGCCTCATCCATGGTGACGTTCTTCGGGGGTCTCTTCATCATCCTCCTGTGGAGAACCCTCAAGTACCTGTGGACTGTCTGCTGCCATTGCAACATCAAAAGCAAGGTAACGCAAACCCTTTTCCCTCTCCACGAAAAGCAACATTCGCTCGAATTAAATGGTCATGTTATCTTTGTGCATTGGTAGTATCTTAATAACCAAATGGCAGTGAGTTGGCATTGATAGAAGTGATTCATTGTGAGTAATACATTGGATCTGCACGACAATATTGCAGCAAGCACTCAGTCTGAAAAAAACAAAGATGCACACAGCCCAAAACATCTCAGTGTTTGCACATATAAAAAGTAGAATTAAGAAATTCATATATAATGTGTCAGCAAATAAAAGCCTTTCATATAGGCCTTATTTAAATGAACAAATAACAGTATTTAGATTTCTTATTTTGTTTTTTCTCCTTTTTAGTGGTTTGTTGATGGATGAAAATGGTTGATAAGTGCCAGTTGAAAAAAAAAAAAATCAGAGAGTACACTAAATTTAAATCAGGAATTAGAGATGTAGATGTGTACGCAATCAGTAACCCGGTAATCCATTTAAACTGTTACTAGATTCCATCTAACCTTGTAAACAAGGCGTTTAGACATAAGATGACTGTCTTGACTGTCTTGAAAGTCATACAGGAACTTGTAAACATGATATTTGTTACATTGGCTAGTGGTTTGTTGGTTGTTTATCAGAAGTATATAGTGTGTAGCCTTTTAAAACCATATAATATGTGAACCTGGACCACAAAACCATTCATAAGCTGAATAAATAAGCTTTCCATTGATGTATGGTTTGTTAGGAAAGGACAATATTTGGCCAGATACAACTATTTGGAATCTGAGGGTGCAAAAAATCAAAATAGAGAGAAAATGGCCTTTAAAGTTGTCCAAATTAAGTTCTTAGCAATGCATATTGCTAATCAGAAATTAAGTTTTGCTCTGTTTATGATAGGAAATGTACAAAATATCTTCATGAAACATGATTTTACTTAATACTCTAATGATTTTTGGCATAAATGAAATAATTTTGACCCATACAATGTATTGTTGGCTATTGCTACAAATATACTCGTGCTATTTACGACACAAAACTTTTGGTTTTGTGGTCCAGGCTTACATATATGGTTCATTAAGCGCAATGAAATTAAAAGCAAGCAAGCACATTAATGTAGAGCATGGTCATATAGGGACACAGATTATCTTTAACTAACAGCCACCATCAACTACAAACACGTTTTAGTATTTGATCTTCATAGGAATCCAGTCTAGACCTGTTGCTTGCAAATGTATGAGATATAGAATTCTATGTTTCACATCCATTCAATTTGATAGTAATGTGATGGCTTCCATTAGGCACTCAAAATGGACTCGGTGAGAGTGTGCGATTGCAACAAAAGTGTGGCTTATCTGCTGCGTATCCATCATCTTTGACGGATTGGCTGCGATCCAATGTAAATGGAAAAGTGTTATTCACTTCTCTAGAGATATTAAAAAAAAGGACCGAAGCTTCATTTTGGCTGCTTCATGTGGGATTTGAGGAGACAATATCCAAGGAGTTATAATTAACCACACGAGGCCTGGATTCAAACAGCCAATACACTTTAATCCCTATTAGTATCTCACGACTAAGATATCTGTCTGGGAATGACTTAAAGGCAAGATTAGATGGTTTGTTTTCCTGCTAGTTTGTCAACAACCTTGACTGCGGGGTGTTTAAGCGTTTAAATGGTTGATATGAATGAATTAGGTTTTCCTTCTCGTTCGGATGAGACTGTGTTGAACTTGTTATTTATTTAAATGAGAAGGGTTAATGACGTCTGTGAAGTCACCAGTCTTCATTACCATTTAATTGCCTACATGTACAAGCGTTCCAGCAAAGCAGAGTCTGTCTGAAACTGACACTGTAGTTCAGCCTCTTCGGATGGAAGTTGTTAAAACACAATCAGGCCTGTGTTTATATCACCTGCTGTTGGGAAGCCTTGATTAAGCCTTGTCGTCTTCTCTGGGATATGATGTATAAGTAAGACCCGACTATTTCGCGTCGTCAGTGTTTCTCCACCAGTGGCTGATGACACCGTTGTTGGGCCATTGGGAATGAATATGTTGTGCCAAGTGATATCTCACCATATCCCGTTTCCAAGAAGAAATGAAAATGGCGCTGTGGATAATTGTGTGCACTTGATGTGCTTCCTAGTGGAAGGAGACACTAGAGGGGTGACTTTGTGGACGGGTATTGACACTCTGTTGCAAAGGGAACATGCTTGTTAGAAGCATTAAGAGACTGAAATGTTATCCCCCGTGCAGCTGACTGCGGACGGCAGGTCTTCCAGGCATAGTGTCAGTAATGGGACGTGCAGCAGAGGCCGGCCATGTTGAGCGAGTGGGTGAGACAGAGCGTGCATTTATATCAGTCACATAGACTGCACCTGGAAAAAAAGACCACGCATCATCTTCGAGTTATTCACCTGTGCTTCCTGATTCTGTATTAGACTTAGCAGATTGGTTATTTGATGAGTCTTTCCATTGTTCGCTAGGTGATAAGTGCCCCTAGGTGCAGTTGCGACACGGAAGGAATGATGACTTAATGTGAACTCTCTCTCTCTGTCCTCTGTGGCACCTTGCCTGAGGCTCCAGCTAAAACACGTGCTTTAACGTAGAACACCTATTGAGTCTTCTAGAATCCATTTCTGTCCTTTTTAAGGGGGCTATTAGAATAAAGATGCTCAGTTTTTTTAGTTTTATTGGTAGCAGTAGCAACACCACTGGCAGTAACAAACACTTTTGTCATGTGTTTGGTTGAGCCAAAGAGGTTTGTTGTGCTTTGTAATCACACTGGAATGATTATATTCCATTCAAAAAGAAAAAGGCCATTTATTAAGATTTATGCAATTTAATAATAGTACAGTTCCATCAAATTGAATTGAATAATCCTTAAGGTATTTTAATTG
>JAHKKF010495089.1:0-11475 GCA_019740295.1 Labeo calbasu | reverse complement strand
TATATAAATTTTTTATTTTTTTTTAATTATAATTATACATAAGAATGAATAGATAAAATAAATATATATATTTGTTATATATATATATATATATATATATATGTATATATATAAATTATTAAATAAAAAATACAGTTCTATGAATATAATAATAATATATTATATCCACTAATATTAAATCTTAAAAAAATGAAACAATTTAAAAAATATATTTTTGCAATACAGTAATCTTAATTTGGGAGTGAAATGTGCTTAATTGTCATGAAATTAATGTCACAATGCAAAAAGTACAGTAACTACAGTGCAGGGAAATAAAAATGAAACAAGATGCACATTAAATATTGACTACTGAGCATTTGTGTTTGTATTGCATTCTGGTTGTGTGAATCATTTTCACACACAAGCCTCAGGTGTTACCCAGCATGCACCTGTGAGCCGCTCTCTCTCTCTCTTTTATTAACCTAAATAACTGTCTGTTGAGCAGGAGTTGTGTAGGTGTTAAACTATTTGCTTTATTCACGATTCGTTGAAGCCGTTTGATGGAACGAGTGCTGTGAGGGGTTTGTTTGTGGTTATTGTTCTGTTTTCTTTCAGTAAATCGTTGCTCATATTCCTCCGCCTCCAAATGTTTCACACGTGTCAGACGACATCATGTATTTGCTACATGAGATCTTTAGAGGCCAGAGATCTGATCAGAGGACCACGTGACTGTGCCAGACAGTTTTGGCTTTAGGTTTCCTGTAAATGGGTTGTAATTGTACCATTGCACACCATCCATTCATAGAAGCATCTGCATCGGGTCATTAGCTAATTATAGTGTCTAATTAAGTGTGATCCCTCCTTAATAAGTGTTTCAGCAGATCCTCCTATGTCTGTACTAAGAATACACCGTAGATTTTGTTTACAAAGAAATGCGCCAGTCATAATTATGTTTATTGTTATTCTTAATAATATTATTAGTAATCACTGTGTTGCATAAACAGAAAATAACACAATGAAATTCATCACATTTCTCATTATTGTAATAAAAAATGTTTCTCATTATTGTAGCTTTTCCGTCCTGATACATTGATGAATGCTTAAAATAATTTCTTTAGTATTTATTTGAATGTGTACCACAAAAACTACCATGATGTATACTTTCAGTCGTACCTATATAATATAATATAATACAATACAATACAATATAATATAATATATTGCAGTGATAGTGAGGTTTAAAATTTCACAAATTGTAGGAGAAAATGTGATTAACTGTCATAAATAATGTTAATACTAAAGTGGTAATGATCCTGGTAAATGGCTTTGTTTTCTTTTATTTTTTAATATCAAATTTCTAATATAATACATAATTTCTTTCATATAATATAATATAATATAATATAATATAATATAATATAATATGATATATTGCAATGATAATGAGGTTTTAAATAAATAATGTTAATACTAAACTGTTAATGATCCTGGTAAATGGCTTTGTTTTCTTTTATATTTTAATATCACATTTCTAATGTAATAATAATAATAATAATAATAAAAATACTAATATTACTATATATATATATATATATATATATATATATATATATAATATAAATATAATATTGAAGTGATAGTGAGGCTTAATTTCACGAATTTTAGGAGAAAATGTGATTAACTGTCATAAATAATGTACTAAATTGTTAATTGTTTTCTTTTGTATTATAATATCACATTTCTAATATAATATTAATAATATAATATAATGTAATATAATATAATATATTGCCGTGATAGTGAGGTTTCAGATTTCACGAATTTTAGAAGAAAATGTGATTAACTGTCATAAATAATGTCAGTACTAAAATGGTAATGATCCTGGTACATGCCTTTGTTTTCTTTTATTTTTTAATATCAAATTTGAAATATATAATAATATAATATAATATAATATAATATAATATAATATATAAAATAATATATAATATTGCAAAGATAGTGAGGTTTCAAATTTAACGAATTTTAAAATGTGACTAACTGTCATAAATAATGTCAATACTAAATTGGTAACAATCCTGGTAAATGTCTTCATTTTCTTCAAATTTCTAATATATAATATTAATATTAATATAATATAGAATATATTTAATATTTTATTAAGTGAAACAATTCAATTTAATAATTATTTTTATTTATGATTTTTATATTTTAAAATGTAATTTCAATTTTTTTTTTAATTTTTCTGTTTCACTCATTTGTTTTTTGTGAGTTTTACCCTTATTCTGAGATTTTTTTTTAGTGTCGTTTCCGTCCTCGATTCTCTTTGGTCTGCTGTTCTTTTCTGTTAATAGGCACACAGTGAAACAGTAATTGATCAGCCGTGACGCCTAAATTGGTTTGAAAATGAGAATCGACTACCATTTTTACTCCACTGCCTTGAGTTATAAAGCTCACACCCTTTCTGTTTTAATCATGTGAGCATAAATAGACGGGATGAGCTGATATAAAAATGCTGCTAGTTTATGACGTCTGTTGGATAAATCAGTAACCCTTGTCCTGAGAGCTCGACCTTTATAAAAGAATCGTTTCTTATACTTTCATACTGACCCACAAACATTTCCTTTGGTTGCACAATTAATTCACAGCGTCTTTACCTTAAAGTATTTAGTTTGACGACACTCGAATGAGTCTGAATGCATTTCAAATACTCGTCGTTTTCATCAATCTGACCCCGTAACCTCGTCTGATGTGTTTTATATGTGCACTGATAAGGAAGCGCAGTATAATTTTACATCAGATGGAGGAAGGCGTTGACAAGTTAGTAGACAGGAAGCTTCTGCCACTTGTTTCCTGTCTTTGGAGGCGGATAGACACAAACCCAGAGCGGCTCGTATCTGACAGCAGATGTCAGGCCTTGAACAGGATGTTTCGACTAAATACAGACGCGCAAACACCAGTGAAAATGTGAGTTTGAGTTAGAAATTCAGCAGAGGGAATAAAATGTTCACTCGTCGTGATCTGCTGGAAACTCTTCAAAAAGTGTCATGTTTATGTGAATTAATACGCTTCTCTTATTAGCATATTGTTGAAGTTTACAGGTCTTTGGAGACTGACATCTATTTTTTCTCTGACGCTTCAACTATTTCTAGCACTAATGAGTCTATATTTGCTGATTAGTGTGTCAAAAGCTAGTCTTTATGTGTTTATTTAATGCACACTCTATTTTCTGTAATGGCCTCATGAAGTGGTTTATAGCAAATAGTTTGTTTTGGAATGAATGAATGATGAATTATTAATACACAGAACATGGAAACTGGAAATGAGTCATGATGGGTTGGTGCAATTATCCAGATGTCAACTCTGGGTGGTTTATGAATATAATAAGCTTTTTATGAAAGTTTGAGTGCAGTCTAACTAAATGTGGTCGATGAGAAGACATTTTAATTTTAAAATAAGGTTTTTTAGGTCAGCTTTGTGTGTCATGTCAACTGTAGTTTGGCTTTGGGGTAGAAAGTACACAGTGATGTTGTAATTAGTGTAGTTCATACCCTACCATTCCAAAGATTTGTTTTTATGTTGTTAGTGAAAGACAAAAATTGTGAAATATTATTATCATTTTAAAGAGCTGCTTTTTATGTGAATATCTGTTAAAGTGTAATTTATTCCTGTGATCAAATTTGAATTTTCAGTGTCACGTGATCCTTCAGAAATCATTCTGATATGCTGATTTGCAGCTTAAGAAACATTTCTGATTATTATCAGTGTTTAAAACACTTGATGCTGCTTCATATTTTTGTGGAAATCTTGATGCATTTTATCTTTCATGATTCTTTGACGAATAGAAAGTGCAAAAGAACAGCATTTTTTTGAAATAGAAATCTTTAGTGACATTATAAATGTCTTTACTGTCACTTTTTATAATTGTAATGTGTTCACTGATCAGTGTAAAGTGTTTTTGTAACATACTAGAGCTACATTTTGCGATCAAAAACCTAATATTTAAATAATTGTAAAATTTTTAAGATAAAAAACTAATAATTAAATCATTTTTTGTAACATTAAATGTCTTTACATGATCTATTTAATTTATTCGTAGGTCATTAAAAATGTTTTTTTGCAACATCAACTACATTTTAAGATCAAATAAAATAATAATAATATAGTAATAAATAATAATAATATAACAAATAATATAATACATCTATAAATAAAGATAATAATAATACTAAATAATTTTAACATTTTAAGACAAAAATTGCTAATTAATTAAATGTAGGATTTCACTTTTTATTATATCTGTTGACATTCAAAAGGATGTGAAATAATGTAATTTTTTTATTTATTTAAAAGTTTTTTGCAACATACTACAACAACATTTTTTGATGAAAAGCTAATATTTAAATCATTTTAACATTATAAGATGAAAAACTAATAATAAAATCATAAAATGTAACGTTCACTTGTACACAATTTTGTAACAAATGTCATTATGTAATTTGTTTTTTCCCCATTTTTGCAACATACTGCAACTACTTTTGAAATGAAAAGCTAATATAATTAAAAATTAATTAAATAAAAAATGTAACATTCACTTTTTGTTTGTTGACATTCAAAAGGAAGTGAAACAATGTAATTTATTCATTAATCAATTAAAGTGTTTTTGCAACATACTGAGATTTTTGAGATAAAAAGCTAACATTTAAATCATCTTAACAAAGATGAAAAACTAATTATTAAGTAAATCATAAAATGTAACATTCACTTGTTGACAATTAAATGGATGTGAAAAAATTTTGTAACAAATTTGTTATTTTTGATCACTTTTAGTGTTTGCAGCATACTGAAACTATGTAAGCTAATATTTAATTAGCAAATAATTATTTAATATTTGTAACATTTTAAGATAAAAAGGCTAATAGTTGATTAACTCATAAAAATGTAACATTATAGTTGTAATTTTAGAGTCAAAATGAAACACTTACTAAAGAGCTGAAGTATTCATTAGTTTGCCTGTATGTCATGTAACCATTAACTGACATGAATGTTTTTAAATGTTTTAAAAATGAATTTAAAATCTCAGAGGATTCTACATCTTTTAGGTCAAAGAGGTTTGCATGACCAAAAATAAAGCAAATCAAGTCTATAGTCTACTAAAATCTCTCTAGAGTGTTTACATTGACTTTATCATTTTTCAGTCTGTTTTCTGAGTATCTGATCAGTTGAGCCAAACCCCGTAAGTCACTGGACGGATATAAGATAGCTAAGTAGCTAGAAGTGTGTGTGTGTGTGTTGAAGTACAGGATATGGTGTGTGTTGTGTGTCCAGTTCACTGACTGACCAGCTGTGAGAAACACAGAGCAAACAGACGATCATCTAATGATCAACAGAGAGGGAAGAGAAACAGGGAGGAGCGGCGTGTGAGATGGAGGAGCGTGTGAGAGAACCGAGAGATTTGTGTGTGTGTGTTTGTGTGTGAGATCTCTGCATCCGTGCTGACGCTCCGGCTCGCTAACGGTAGGCTAGCGCTCTGTTTCTCTCTGTTACTCATGATAAATTCAGACGGATGATGGATGGCTGGGTGTAGACGGCATTCAGAGTCAGTCCTGTGATATATGAGTGTCTTATGGGATCTAGTGTGATTTTTGTTGTCCTGTAGACTTGCGGATGGGAGTGTCGTGTGATTTGCGATGAACAGCTACTGAACTTAGATCTGCTGTGGGCTGCGGTGATGTTGCAACTTTAGAAGCTGGAGTTTTACTATAGTAACAGCATTTGCATAGAAACTATGTGTGTGTGTGTGTGTGAGGCAGTGTGTGTGTGACTGCCGGACACGAGACAGCTGTTGGCTGATCTGTACAAGTGGTTTCTGTGCGGATGGTCGGCCAAAGCTTGACCACAGAAAGTCCTCTGTTTTAAAAAAGTGTGCGTGTCTGTCTGTGTGTGTCTGTATCAGGACATCTTCACTATGGAAAGTCCCGTCTCATGCCATTTTGACCCAGTCTCATGGCCTGTGTGTAAATACAGCAACAGAAAACTACATTTGTACATATTCTGACGAAAAAGTCTTTGGTCTTTGCCATGATGATTATGCCCCTAAAATATGAGTGATAAAAATAGTGTTGTGCTGAAGTTATGCAAATATGTACTTCTCAGATTTATTTTTCACTCCACTTCAACAAATAAGTAGTTCTTCTTTTTTTTTTTGACAAGTTTATTTTTACATTTGAGAATTAAATATAATTGTTTTATATATCAGATATTGATTTCTGTTAATAGATAAAGAAATGAATGTATAAATATTTATTTATTTATTTATTTATTTATTTATTTATCCACTGACCCACCCACCCACTGCATATTTTTCAGAGTTAGGAACTCAGTAGTTTAAGAATTATATAATAATAATTATTTTTTGTATATTTGAGAATTTGAGGATTTTTTCTAAATATATTTTAGAATAAATTTGCATATATAAATTTGCATATATAAATTTTGCATATTTAAACATTTCATATTTGTAATATTGGAGTATTGTAATATTTTATTTTGTATGTTTAAACATTCTATTTTTAAAATTTGTGGTTGTTATTTGAGAATACAGTGTTTTTATATGTTTATATACATTTTTTATATATAATATTTTATTCATTGTTTTATATGTTTGAAGATTTTTTTCCGAACATATTTTAGAATTATTTTTTGCGTATTTAAAAAATGTTTTTCTTGTGTCTCTTAGAAGCATATTTAAAAGAAAATTAATATTTGAGAATTTAGTGTTTATATATTTTATATATCGTTGTTATACATGTTATTTTATAATAATGTATATATTTTTAAGATTTTAATATTTTTATTTTTTTTCAAATATATTTTAGAATGATTTTTTTATTTTTTAATATTTAAAAATGTAATATTTGTAATATTGGAGTATTGTAGTATTTTTCTTTTTATGTTTAAGATATTTTAATTTATTTATTTATTTTTAATAATTTTTTTTTTTTTTCCAAATGTATTTCAGATTTTTTTTAAATGTAATATTTGTATTATTGGAGTTTTGTAATATTTTACTTGTGTTTAAGAATTATACTGTTTCTTAGCTGGCTTTACTTTTTTATATATGTTTCAGTTTTTTTTTACAATCGAGAACTGTATATACTTTTTATATAGTTTAGATATTTTAAAAATTAAAATTAAAGATATTTTAAAAATGTATATTTGAGACTTTGGTGTCTCATATTTGTTAATAATTGAGGGTTCAGTATTTCATAAGCATGTGAGCACTGCCTCTGACCTGCTCTCACTCTCAGGTCATTGGCTAATGTAAATGCAAAACTGGATTTGTTTATTTTCCATCTATATTTGTCCTGCTGCCATCTGTTTGTTTTCATTGCTCTGTTCCTTTGCCAGTAAAACTTCACCTTTTCCTCCATCGCTCTTCTTTTGGCATCTTGCGGGTTTGTCACCTCCACCTCTTCCTCGTCAGCTGCGTGTGATGTTAAACGTCTGTCATCAGCAAGTGTTTGCTGACTCCTCTCACACCAGCTGACAGACACCATTCGCCCATCAGATGCCTTTGCCGTCTCAGACTTCATTTTCACACCCCTGAAGTAGATGGCAAGTGGTTTGGTGACATTACCGTCCCGCCGCCTGCGCAATGTTCTCTCAAACAGAACAAAGTTTCAAGGAGATTTGGTGCTAAAAAATAGTCCGGCACACTATCTGAAATGGGCCGGTGGTATATTAAAGCTGACCGGAGATCAGCGAGACCACCGCGGAGGTAATAGGATCCACCCCAGGACTAGAACATCTCACAGCGATAACAGCCCATTACCAGCCAATGAGACGTGTCTGAAAGCATCCCAGTGATGAACTGAAACTCTATACACCAGCTTTACCTTCCCCTCACCTTCTGTTTTCTTTCTCCCCTTGCTCTTTTTTTCCTTTCTCTTTTAGCATTTTTGCTACAAAAACACTGATTTGCTTATGTAACGTGAGAGTTTTTGACTGTGAAAGAGGCAAATGTGACACCCCGTTCTTTTGCAGATCTTTTTCAGCATAATCTACAGCATTTGTGGCATGCTGCCAATTAATTTAGATGATAATCTTAGTGCGTACCTCAGTTTGTTTACGTGATTATTGGAATATTGATATCAAACAAACAGAAAATGCATTTATAAGCAATCGTGCAGGCTATGAATAAATATCAGCGGCTCATGAATATTAATTAAGTTATATACATTTTCCATATGCATAGATGTACATACATTTGCCAAGTTGTTATACATGATTGGGCTGGTGGGGAGATGAATATAAACATTTCTAAAAGTAGGCATCTGTAGGTCAGATTTTTATACGTTTTTTATAAGTTTTTATATGTATATATTAAGAATTCAGTATATTTTAAAATATTATTTCATAAGATTTTACCTTTATAAGTATTATACTGGAATATAAATTCATTTATATTTAATTTAGATATTAATTCAAATAAATAAATATAATTAAATATACATTTTTAAAAGTAGGCATCTGTAAGTCAGATTTTTGAGAATTTGAGTTTAATATATATATATATATATAAATAAAGAGAATTCAGTATATTTTTTACTTTTAGAAATATTGTATACAGTATGTATATTTAATACTTTTTAATTTATAATAATTTAAATTCAAATAAATAAAAATCCAAATTGAATGTAAAAATATACATTTAAAAAAATGTAGGCATCTAAGTCAGATTTTTGAGAATTTGAGTTTAATATATATAAATGGAGAGAATTCAGTGTATTTTTTTTTATATATTATTTTATAAGATTTTTTTATTTTTGGAAATATTGTATACAGTATGTATATTTAATAATTTTTAATTTATTATAATAATCGAAATAAAAATAAATAAAAATATAAATGTGTTTTTAAGGTGTTTTTAATAATTAATAATACAACATTAATAATAAAAACAAGACAACAAAAATTTAAGAACGTCAATAAATAAATAAAATTTGAATTAATTAAAAAAAAACAACAACACCACCACAAGTCAAAATATTTTTCTTGGCAGCAAAAGTTGACCAAAAAACTTAAAAAGCTGTCTGGCATGTTTTTTTTGTGTTTTTGGAAATGAATTGTCCCAAAAACGATGTACCTTGCATTTGGAGCAAAGTGAAAAATGAATTGGTTTTATGTATGTATTTGTGCAGTTTCACAATTGTTTTGTTTTTACTGTTGTGTTAAATTACAAGTAATCCTTTTAAAAAGCTATTTTTGAATGCATATCTTATGCAGTCAGTCTAGTTATCCAAGGCACTTGTCCAGTGATGTGCAAAAACCACATATTTCAAAACCAGCTAGTCGTCGTTTTGCCTGAACAGCTGCAAACCGAGTCTTTCACATTCCTAAAAGCTTCAGTGAGTCACCATGCTTTAAAAGTGCTTTAATTTTCTTTAATTGTGCCCTCAGGACTGACCGTACCGCCTCCGGATGAGTGTGACGACTCTTTATAGGTGTTTTATAAAGCTTTAGCTCAGGCTGTAGATGCTTCTGTGAATTTCCCGGCCTTGTTGTGACTTGGTGTTAAAGTCATGACAATGCTGATCCGGCAGAAACGCCCGGCTGTCAAGTACCGGCCCGTCGGCTGTGTGTTTGTGCACGCGAGCGGACGCCGAATGCTCTTGAGTGTGTTGTATTAATCTCCCATGTGGATTTGCTGGAAAACACCCGAACGCCGAGGGTTTAAAACATCAGCTGTCGTCTTTGTTTCGCGGGCCGCTTGACTCATCTGAATTTGCTGTAGGAGATGCTTAAACAGGCGTTTACGGGACTGTAAATCAAGGTTTCACAATATTGGCAGCTAAACATTAAACAAAATCACTGAGCCGAGTCTCAACAGCACTTTTTTGGCCATTTTAGGTTAATCAGTGAGACAAGGTGAAATATTGTTCACTAGTTAGTCATGCGTTTTGAATTGCATAAGGTATATTATTGCATAATATTGACTTTGACTGAAGGAGTCAAAGCTTGAGAAGCTCAACAGAAACCATGCTGATTCAAGGCATCATGGGATTGATCAGATCGATGTGCTGGATGCTGTTTGGAAGATCATCGAAATTCTCTTGCATGTCCGTTTAATTTATATTTTGGCTAATATGATTATGTTTCCAGCTGCGTTTGACCACATGCAAATTGAGTTTGCAGAATTATGTTGATTTTTCTCACATTCAGTGCTGAAAAGTGAATTAATAGACTCTGTGTGTGGCTGCTGATGAGCAATTCCATTGATTTGTTCTTCCAGACAGAGCCGTGTGTCATCACCATAATTTCACATCGGACCAGCGTCGCTGGAAAACTAAATCTGTCCTGGAGAGACCTAGAAAATGTCAGTTTTGTGTTATTTTGTAGTCGGACTACATACACTATCATTCAAAAGTGTGAGGCCAGTGAATGTTTCTAACAAGGCTGGGTTTATCTCATAAAAATATGTTTTAAAATGTAAAATATTATTTGATTTAAAATAACTGTTTTCTGTTTTAATATATGTTAAGATGTAATTTATTTCTGTAATGCAATGCTGAATTTTCAGCACTTTTAGTGTCACATGATCCTTCAGAAATCATTCTAATCGGCTGATTTGCTGCTCAAGAAACAATTCTGATTATTATTAATGTTGAAAACATTTGTGCTGCTTCATATTTTTCTGGAAGCTGTGATACGTTTTATTTTTCAGGATTTTTTTTAGTTATTAGAGTATATTCAGTATATTTTTATATATATTATTTTCTAAGAATTTGTTATTCTTAGAAATATTGTATATGTTTTTTTTTTCTTAAATTTAAAAGTTTTATATTTAATAATGTTTCATTTATAACAATATAAATTAAATAGTGAGTAGTAAATAGATGGATAATGAATAGAATTAAATATATACACTTCTAAAAGTAGGCATCTGTACGTCTGATTATTCTTTTTATGATTTTTCTAAGAATTTATTATTTTTAGAAATATTGTATATGTACAGTATGTCTATTTAATAATATTAGTGCTGTCAAACAATTACTTGCAATTAATCGCATCCAAAATAAACGTTTTTGTTTGCATAATAAATGTGCGTGCACTGTATATATTTACTATGTATATATAAAGACGCATATACAGCATATATTTTAAAAATATTTACATTTATGTATTTATATTCATATCATTTATATTATATATATATATAAATATATTAAATATGTAAACATAATATATTTTCTTAAATATATACATGTATGTGTGTGCATTTATATATACATAATTAATATACACAGTACACACACATTATGTAAACAAAAAAAAACTTGATTAATCATTTGACAGCACTAAATAATATGAGTACTTCTTTTTTTATTACATTTAATTTAATAATTTGTACAATTCATATTTACAATTTTATTAAATTATTTACAATTAAATTATATTAAATAATAAAATATATTTTATATACATTATTTAATA
>JAHKKF010495085.1:0-23839 GCA_019740295.1 Labeo calbasu | reverse complement strand
GTTAAATTTTCATTACACAAAACAATATTTTGTTTTATGGGTCTTGTACAACATTTAAACAAATATTTTTTCTGAGTGAATAACCATTTCATTTCATTTTTCATTTTCCTTTCATTTTTACCCTTGACTTAGTGTTGCCTTATCCATGATAATCATATCCATAAAGCATTCGTTATACATTAATATTTGGCAAAACAGGATCTATTACGAAAACTGAATTATGCAACAGCATTCAAGTCAAAAGGCAGCTTACTAGTTTTTAAAACTGAGCAACAGTGTAAAGTGGTAAAAAGAATACTCAGCAAATCAGCTTAAATAATAATAAAAAAAGGAGATGTTAAGGAGTGCACACACCCTGTAGTGTTCTATTCAATGTAAAATAGCAGCAGACTTCTCCAGTGAGTGTGTGTTTTATGGCTGTGAGAGTGAGAAATGACCCTGTCATCATAGAGAGAGATCCGCATGGCCATGTGGGGTCAGAGGTCAGCCATTACCCACTTCAGCGGTCACATTCCTGGGCTTAATGCCCAGAGAGGCATCTGCTGCCATTCACACACACACACACACACACACACACACACACACACGCATACACACACAGGGTGCAGTGGAGCAGTAGTTTCTGCTGTAATGCATGCTTTACCAATGTGTGCACTGCTGGAAGGCTGATGCTCTGTGTGTGTGTGTGTGTGTGTGTGTGTGTGAAAGGTCAAAGACATTTTTTGCTCATCTTCACTCCAATTTTCTCTATATTAAGTTTGCTGTGACTGCCACACATAAACACAGAAATAAACCATAAAGGAGTGGGTCATAAACAAGAGAGGAAGAAAGAGGGATCAGTAGCATTCACACTAACCCTTCCACAGATAATTATTAAAAAGCTCATAAAACAATACATTTAATACGTGGAATAACCAGCAGGACCTAAACAAGTGCAATACATTTGAGTTCTTTACCAGGAACAAGGGTGAGTAATTGATGACAGAATTTAGGGAACACTTTAGTTTGGGGACCAATTTCCACTATTAACTAGTTGCTTATATTAGCATGCATGCGACGGTGTGTAGGAACTGTTTCTTAAAGGTCCACTGTGCAGGATGAGTGCAGAAGTATTTAGATTTTTTTTCTTTGAATATTGTGTTTATAATGCATAAATTTTGTGTGTGTGTATACAAATGAACAGTTATGCTAACAGTTAGATGACTGGCTTTAATTTGCAAGCAAGTTAAGCCATCTTCAGTCTAGATCACTGATGAACAATTACGTCATCATAAAAATGTAATTATAATGTCTAGTAATCTGTTCCAAATGGCAGTCAATAAGGCAATAGTAACATTAGCCAATTGTTTTTGTGTCAAGACAGGAGAATTTAGTGAAGCCTCACAAACTTCAAATGTAGAAAGGCCATCACCTGCATGGCATTCTTGGCTGGGGGCTACACATCTACTAGACAAATGCTGCAGCCCAGAAATGTTCTAAACAAAGCAATACAAGAAGAAGAAGAAGACAGGAAAGTGTACTGGTAATTTTCTGCCAGGACATTATCAATTAATTTTTATAGACATTTCCATTAACACTAGTTAAGTCAAGTCACCATTATTTGTATAGTGCTTTTTACAATACAGATTGTGTTAAAGCAGTTATACAATATTAAACAGGGAAATAGTGTGTCAAAGGAATTAAAACTCCATCGTTCTCCTCTGGCTAGACGAAACCAGCAATTAACACTAAAGCACAACAGTTTAAAATTTAAACTACAAGTAAAACATCTGTGAAAAAATCGATACAAAAATTTCCTTGATTTTAATACAGTACACCGCTACACACTTCTAGTAGATCATAAGTAATGATAGAGATGGATTATTTTTGTATGAGTCTATTCGTTATGCAGGTATGTGTGTATGTATGCATGTATTTTTGGAAATTCTGTATAGTGCACATTTAAATTTGAATTTTACATTTGAATTTGAATTTAATTTAAATGTTAGAACAATATCAAATGTAACAATTTATTTTTAGTCAGGTGAATATATCACACCAATGACATAGTCAGAGACAATCAAAACAAAACATCAAATTCTTAAAGATAAATCTAAGACTAAAGGCCTGTTCACACCAAGAATAATAACGCTAACTACAGAGATAACTATATTTGCGTCCACACCAGTGAACAATTGAACCAACTTCAAAGTGAACCAACTTCAAAATCATCCTACATCACTGCAGAAGTACCGATCAAGTGTTTACAAAGAGAACGTGCAAAGAAGATCAAACGCCCTTTACAAAACAGGGTAAAACAGCGATGTAGGATGATTTTGAAGTTGGAGGAGAAAATGAGATGGGAGTTTTTCGACATACCCTAACTGTCTGGAACAGGGCTGCACAGAGTATGCACGTGCATTTCAGAACTGGACAAGACTAGTATTTGTGGTTAAAAAGTGTATAAATATTAATTTATTTTGGAAAATGACAGATTTTTCCCTAGATAAGACCCTTGTTCTTCAGCTAGGATCGTTTAGAGCCCTTTGAAGCTGCATTGAAACTGCATTTTGGAAATTCAAACTCACTGGTACCGTTGAAGTCCACTATATTGTGAAAATTCCTGAAATGTTTACCTCAAAAAACATAATTTCCTTACGACTGAAGAAAGACAGACATGAACATCTTGGATGACAAGGGGGAAAGTAAATTATCTGTACATTTTTGTTCTGGAAGTGAACTAATTCTTTAAGAGATGCATACCTGACATCAGAAATACACAGTGGGTGTATGGAATACACTTTACACTATGGGCTCATCTGGCTACAGAATGGGAGCCCTAAATCTTTCTTAAGTACTCAAACCAAGATAAAACATCCTCCAAATGGAGACATAAACTGACAATTGTAATTTGCATTAAAGATGCAGTAAGCAATTTCTGAGAAACACTGTTTAAAATTGAAATCAACACAACAATTCTGTGAATATGAGCTCGATGCTGAAAAGTTATTTATTTATTTATTTATTTATTTATTTTGTATATAGTCCTGGCTGTATAAATAGAGAAAATGTGGATTAGCCCAATTAGACCAGGCACCACAATACTCTTGTAGCCAGTAAGCAATAGGGAGTGTTTATGTTCATGATGGGAAGGAGAGAGAGTGAGCAAGAGGGAGATTTGTTCAAATAAATAAATAATTTGCCTGGTGTGCTGGCAACTAACAACAAACCCTTGCTTAAATATACTCTTGTGTCATCTTTGCTTTTCTATCGGTTCTACTTTTTGTGATTCATATATCCCCTTAATTTTTTCACTTTTGTAATAGATTTGCTTGGTCTGTTATGTTATACAGGTAGCTCGGAGCTGATCCTGAAACTCTGTGTTGCGCAGCATGTTTGTGAATGTGGGGGTGGAGCAGTGAAGGCAGGTGTGTGTTTCTTTTGGGCAGGGGTGTGTTTGTTTCAGTGCGGATTTGAAATATCAACAGTGTTTCTCAGAAATTGCTTTCTGCACCTTTTATCAAGATCTTAGACCTAGGGAGTGCATAAAAGACACACCCTCTACAGGAAGTAAAATATCTCAAAATCTCTTAAAATCCTTATTATCTTTAGTTTACTTATTTGGAAATGAGACCATTAACATTAATCACAACATCTTCTGCATACAGATTTTGGGTGAGTTTAATGTGATCTTAGCAAGTGGAGAGATGACTGAGGAAGAGAGAGACAATGGTAAGGTGTGATCTCCCAGTTTTCACTTAGAGTGATGCGTCTTGGGCCCTGTTTACACCTGGTATTAAGATGCGTTTTGGTCGATCGAATCACAAGTTGACGAGATACTCATATCCCGTTCACACCTGGGCCTGGTTTCATAGACAGGGCTTAGACTAAGCCAGGATTAGGCCATAGTTCAATTAGGACATTTAGGGTTAGATCTTTCGATCTAATATTGTGAAATAAGCTTCCACAAATTATATATGAGCCAAATGCTGTGTTTTTGTTTTTCCCCCAAAGCCATTTTTAAAACCTTTGCTGGATGGATAAAAAAAAAAAATCTGTTACACATATCAGTCAAAACTGCACTGAAAGAAGAAAAAATCATTAGTCGCCTATAAGCTGCAAATTCTTAAAAGTTTACCGGTATTCAGAACAGAATAAGATAAAAATCAGAAAGTAGCTTTAAAATTACAGTACAAAATTATATATATATATATATATATATATATATATGTATATAAATAAAACAAATTATAAAGGCATTTGTTATAAACAACATAGGCAATGCTATAAATAATATGTTGTGTGCATGCGAGTGGCTCCAGCGCGATCATGGATATTGTTCTTCTCACAGTGGAAAAAAATAAAATATCCTGTCATTTGGTCATAAAGATAGTAATAAATCAATTGAAGCATCTTTTGTATACTTGCAACACTTTTTTTCCATTTGTTAATTATTTAACTGAAACATATTTTGTGTAGGCCTATTTATTTTATTCCTATCATATGTCATTTTAATCTGTATCATATGTTATTTATTCTGTATTGTTTATTCTCCATTTCTCCTGTTTATGCACATGCAGAACTAAACCACTAAAAAGACTTAACCATTGTAATTTAATTTAAATTTAATTTAACATTCTGATTTTGTCGATTAATGGATGGGAAATGAACACTGTGATGTTTAAGAAGTTGCTCAGTCAGCGGAGAGTAGGCGGGCTTTAGTAGCTGTTCGAACTCATTCAGCCACATGAGTGTCCACACTAAGAGCACAATCTGGTCAAATGTGTTTCGACTACCTCCTGAAGTAGTCAAAAGTGGACAAGCTCAAAACGATTTAGACCCGGTTCACACCTATATTTAGTGTTGTCCACTTGTGATCAGATCGATGAAAAGGCATCTTAATAACAGGTGTAACATATTTTGAAAGAGTTCCCTGGATCCAGACATTTTGACACCAGCCGTACACGACATGGTACCAACCTAATTTCACCACCGTACCACCACAGGTAATCTGTTCCTCAAATGTTTGTACTGGAGTCTTCAATACACAAACCGTTACAAGGCTGTTAATGCATACACATGCCCCACTTTGACGGTAGATCCATTTGCAGTAGACTGTATCTCACAAAAGTGGGTCCAGGGCTGACTGCTGCCCCCTAGTGGAGATATGTTCTTTCTTTCTTTCTTTCTTTCTTTCTTTCCATATGTCAGATGTGTGAGTTCTGAGCACACAAAATAGGGAGGTCAGCAAAGGTCCTTATAAAAAAGAGGAACCTTTAACCTGTGTGTTTCTCTGTACGCTACCCATCTCTGCACAAACGCATGCTAATCTGACTGACCCTTAACCTGACCCAGTGAGTCCTTTAAACCCGCTTTACTTCTCTGACCTCTGACTCAACCTCATAACCCACAGAGTGGTGTCGCAGTGATAAATCAGCAGAGACTGCTGCCCAGCTAATAAGTGTTGTCTACATTCAGAGAAAGGGTAAAGGTCAACTTCACCTCCCATCCCCCAACACTCAAACCTTAACTGAGCTGTAAACACCAAATACTGCACTGAGGGACACAAACACTGTCACAAGCTGCAATACTTCACACAGTTCTGGCAGTATATCATTTAGCACACTTAAAACTGTCTGCAATATATCAGGGCAGCAAAGTATTCTTCTGTGATATTTCTCAATACATAATGCTTTCTTTTGTCTATGGGCTCTCAGATGCAACATGTGACATCAGGTCAGCTTTATAGCACCACAAAGCTGACATGACTGCTTCGTGAAAAAGCAAATTTATTATTTTATGAAACAGAGAGATTCTTTCATTAAAGCTAATTATAAAGACTACAAACTAACCCGAAAACAAATTAAAGTCTTAGGAATTTTATAATTTAAGTAATGTTTTATTAATTAATTGTTTCAAATAGAAGTCTGTCATTTAATGTTTTGCTTAAAATTAGTCTTTCTTCTTCTTCTTCATCCCTTTTTAAAAAAAAAAAAAAAATATATATAGTGGTGAGATAGTGGTGGATGGTGATTGAACAAGTGACTGATGTATATTGTATGTTCTGTGTACCACCTCCTGCAGGTTACACAGGGATCTGCACTCAGTGAGAAAACATTCAGGCCTATATACACCTGCTATTCAGATTTGCCAGGTGATCACAAGCGGTCAGACAAGACAGATCGCTATTTGCACCTGGTCGCTAAATGCACCTGGTGTTTTCATGAGTCTCAGATGCTCTGACTGCTTGCATTCTGAGCAAATATCAAGATGAGGGCCTCTGATTATATGACTATACATCACTTAATACCTCAGTTTGAAAATTAAGGGGGGGAAAAAAGCTAAGCATCATGTTTTAGAATGTCACCATTTCAAGTACACTGGATAATGAATATTTTATTTTACTTCAAACAATTTCAAAACTACCATACTGACTCAATTGTTGTTTCCCTGCAGGAGATGCTGGAAAGGACGATGTTGATCATTAAACACAGAGACACATTACACAAAACCAAGCAAATGTTAGCTATGTTTAGAGAATATAAGCTGGCGATCTGGCCACTACTGGTTAATATGGGAACCTGTAGTGTTGTGGTGTCTTCAGAAAATATATTATAAAGACATCAAAACCCACAGTGTCAATTACATTTAGCAAAAATGACAACAGTTAGTCAATATTGTGTGCAGGCAGCCATATTCTTCCAGGAGCAAGGTCTCTAAAAACGAGAATAGTCACAATTTTAGAAATGAAATTGAGTCGTAGTATATTAAAAGAAAATGTAGTGGACATTTAGTTTATTTAAGGGCTGCATATACCTGTTAGACAGGAAATATGCTCATCTTCTGGATTTGACTTTTTTTGTTGTTGTTGTTGTTATCTTTTTTTTTCTTTATCTCACTCATATTTAATTGTTTTAATCAGCAGTAAGCTCATCTAAGAAACAAGTTCAAATTCACAGGCTGAGCTGTTCTCAAAATTAACCTGTGCTCTGTTGTTTTACCATTAGCTTAAATTTACACAGAAGAGACCCCTTCATTTGAGTTCAGAAAAATGAACAACTCTGAAATGTGCCCCATGACCCCCTGCTGGAGTATTAGGCAAACACACACTGCTCTGCTCTGATTAATAAAGGTCAATTAGCAATTTTACTTTCCAAATTTAATCAGCCCCCTGAGCCTGCACTCACCCTATCTCTCACTCTCTAATTTTGTCACGTTTCTTCCTGTGGAGATTCATACTGTCATGCTAAAAGAAGAGTAAACCTTTAGAACATGAAGCAGTAAACACACACACACACAAGCAACACAAGCAGGGCTGTGGTGGCCCTCTGACAGCCGCTGTCCCTCATTAATCAGGAAGTGTCTGCTGCGTGCTGCATTCTTCCACGGGCTTTCAACTTCACCGCTAATTGCAATTAATCACCAGGAGAAGCAGATGCTTGCAACAAAGACTGCTGGGAGGAACGTGTATGTGCGCGTGCGTGATGAAGCTGTCACAGGGGCTGCTGGACGTCTGTGGTCTGAAGGTGGTCGCTGTGACCCTCTCATCAGCACAACAAGCATCTGTCGGATGTGGGTGACGTGACACTGAGTGCTCATGAAACCCGGCGCAAATCAAAGTGGAGGATCATCTGACTTAAACATCCTGTTATCAGACCTGCCGCTGCATCTTTAGTCTTTTCATCCTGATGAAGGAACATAAACACAGCAAAGTGCTCTTCATGGATGTACATGATGATGATGTACTAGATTATGACTTATTTACTCATTTAAATTTATATTTAAATCTTATTCCTATCATTTTATGCTGCTTTGTCTCTTTGTCTTTCTCTCATCGTGCAGTCTGTCTCTCTCGTTTTCCTCATCTCTGTCTCTCTCTCTTTCACACTGTCTGACTCTGTTTTGACAGTCTGTATTACAGCTCATGACAGCCATTTAGCACACACATTTCCTCACTATGTCATACTCCTGGTCAAGATAAACACTAAATAGTGTACAGAAACACACCCTTATACACACAAAACTGTGGGCAGATTTTAAAACAGGACTTTGTGGCTTCCGAAACTAAGTACTAAATGGAAAAATAAGATCTTTAAATACTAAAGAACTGTTTATACCAAGCACCCCGTTCAATAGTTTACACCCCCTGGCTCTTAATACACATTGCCTTCTTGAGCATCAGTGAATATTTGCACCTTCTATAACACTTGTGAAAAGGGATATCAAAATTATACAATCACTGTTGGAGAGTTGTCAGTTATGCTGGAAAATCAAAGAATGTGCAGCACCTGGATTACTACAAACTGTGGGCTGGTTACACAAAAGGTTTAGACTAGTCTTAAAAGTTAGTCATCTGTTTTGGGTTTTTTTTCTTTTAGACTGGTCAAAATGTTTAAAATTCGGTTACATAAAAACTTAGTCTAAGTCTTAGTTAAACCAAAAATATAAGACTAATTACCCATCAGTTACCTGCTAGTTGGTCAAACTAGTTCCTAAGACACTGCCTTAACATAGCGGCTAGATTTATGCAGCTGGCCCTGTATTGTCTCATCAGTTAGTCATGTTAGCACTTGGCTAACTTATCCACCATTATTGTTTTGTTAAGTGTTTACAGTTTTGCAGAGGTTCCCCTAGTAAAATTTGCATTCCAAGGGTATAAATATCACGTTATTGTGGTCACTTCATCCCGCAGACATGAAAAACAACCCACGGCAACAGTGTTAAAGTAGCCCAAACCGCGGACTTGGCAACTCTGCACAGATGGTAGCACTTGCTAACTTGCTCAAGTACTCCTCTCTGTACCAATCACAAAAAGGTTGGCCAGCTGACCAACCAGAACAGAGTAGGCTTATGGAAGGGAAGGGTTTACAGACATTATGCTCAAAACTGATTCGAATGTACCGTTTCAAAATCATTGACAAATGACTCTGTATGTATAAATCAGGAGCGTTTCCTCCAAGGAGGCCAGGGAGGCAGTGTCTCCTCTTCTCAAAATTGGATGAGAAAATAATTGATATTACAAAACTAAAACAGTGCAAATATGACTAAATATGACATTAAAAGTCCAAAAGTCAACAGTCAACGCTGTCCAACAGCAACACCCGCAAGTACAGTTACAGCGGAGGCTTGCCTCCCCTCGGTCCATTGACTTTCTACAGAGACTCCTTAGAGTGCAGTGATTTTTCGGCCAGCTAATCGAGATGAATGGGGGAAGTTCACGTGAGAGGAGGCAATGCCTCCTTGCGCAATAATTGGATTTGATCGGTTATGATTGGATGTGATTGGTTTGTGCGATAAATCCTGCGTCTCGTTTTTGTGCGAGCTCTTGGTCTGAATGAAGAAAATGATGGCATTATTGACTAATTATAAAGTAAGTAAACAACTCTCCCACTTTTAGATATCACTGCTTTACGTCACAACAAAATGAAACATGAAATGGCTTGAAAATGTGATGACTGCGTCAGTTTTTAGTGAGAATTCAGCTTGATGAAATTAAAGATGTGTCTTAGTGTGACAATGTTTGTGACAGGGCTTTTATGGCGATAACCCGAAAATAAGTTGACTATTAAAAAGAACAGCTGAACATCAGTTCACAAATAAAAAACGGAGTGTTTATTTGCAAGTGCAAATAGCCTGTCTTATTGGCAGAGGCTGTTTACACTAACTCTGCCCACCAACGTGTGATTACAAAGCATTACAAAAGACAATCATCTAATAACAACTCCAGTGGCGTAGGTGGTAAAGTTCGTGATGAAGTTGTTCATAGTTGACCAGTGTTCATATCTGCGTTTTGCCAAACTTTTTTTTACATTTTCAAATCAGATATCACGCCGGAAAGGGATACATTTTCAGTAATAATGAAGGAAATAATCAAAAAGTTGAACTTCATGCATTTGAATTACAATGATAATTTACACTCAAAATGTTATTATTGCTTACTGTTTCATAATGTACTACGATACTGAGGTGCAGATAATAACCACTATTGCAATAAGTAGTATAAATAGAAGAAAATCCTGCTAGGTGTAAATAGAATCTATAGCTATTAGCACTTAGTGTTAAGTGTAACAGGGACATGAAGACATTAATGTTTTCTGACCTTAGATGCATTTAAACCTGTTGTAGGGGACTCCAACACAATATTAGGACACTTTAAAAAAACACATGACCTGCTCTTTAAGAATATTTACAGCTGAACATTTAATATTTTTAAAGGGATTTCTTTTTGGTTTTGCTCAAATATTACTTGCTGGTGACTCTGGGTTATTGAAACACATGACATCACAAATATTGAATTATGTATTATATATTATTCAGGTCCATCTATCAATCAGAATACTGTAGAAAATGTAACCAGCGTTGCTGCAGAATCTGTGTGGTTGCTTGCCTTGAAGAAAAAAAAAAAAGATATGATGCCTATTGTGGCAGATGTCTTCGCACATTCCTCTCACTTTTGGAAACTTTTTTGGAAACTGCCTTTTGGATTTTTTTTGCCTCTTTTTTTTTTTTTTTTTTTTTTACAATATGCAATGCTATAATATGTCATATGCACACCCCCTTGTTATCCAATATGTTTATGTCTTTCTGTCTTCAGTGAGGAAAGCATTTCAGCATTTTTCTTTATAAAATGGACTTCATTGGTGCCCCGATTTTGAACTTCCAAAATGTAGTTTAAATGCAGCTTCAAAGGGCGATCCCAGCCGAGGAAGAATGGTCTTATCTAGTCAAACGATCAATAGTATGTAGTGTCGTGAACACGCATCCAGAGCCTGTGCTACACAAGCTTTTGTGCTTAAAAAGTATACAAATCTTTATTTTCCAAAATGTTGCTGATCGTGTTGCTAGATAAGACCCTTCTTCCTCGGCTGGGAATGTTTAGAGCCCTTTGAAGCAGCATTTAAACTACATTTTGGAAGTTCAAAATCGGGGCACCAATGAAGTCAATTATAAGGAAAAAAATCCTGAAATGCTTTCCTCAAAAACCATAATTTCTTCACAACTGAAGACAGAAAGACATGAACATCTTGGATGACTAGGGGGTGAGTAAATTATTTGTGAATTGTTGTTCTGGAAGTGGACTTCTCCTTTAAGATCAGCTATGAATTACTATTCAGCTTTTAATACCGTAATTTCATCAACACTCAAGTCTCAAGTACTTCATTTTAACTTTCTAAGATTTTTTTCACAAAGTTTTATCTTGCACCCAGATAGGTCAGGTCACTATAAAAATGAATAGCACACCTCTAACACATTAAATGTTGCTTAAATCGCTCCCCTTAAGTGTAAGCAGTAGTAACCGTAATGGTTGATTTAGCATTACTTCATAGCAATTACTTCATGCTGAAAACGTCTCCCCCTTGACACAAAGAAACCTGTCTCACTGATCTGATGTCTGTGGCAGTGAAAGTTCCGCTGTCAGTCTGAAGGATGGAAAGAATACTGAGAAAGGAAGCAAAAGTCATGAATAACTGAGAGAGAACAGTAGGAGAGACGAGAGGTGAGACAAGAGGGTGTGTCACACTCTCTTCACCACTTCCCATCAAACATTAATGCAACAGACGAACAGCACAACACACACACACACACACATACAGATTCTGCCTTTCCATAGTTATTCCAACACTGACAATAAATAATAAATTGGTATTTTTTTAAGTACCTTGGAGCATGTAAACTATGATACATGAATATGGTAATCTTCCAATAACATACACAATGAAAGAAGGCTATTTTACGAAACTATGCTACATTTATTTATTTATTCAGACAGAGTAACAGTAAAAACAAATAGGCTGTAATTGTTTTGCATTATATGTTTTTTAATCTTTCATTTTTAGATGTCTTTGAATGCATGAATCCGGTCCTGAACGCCAGTCTGCCCGCCACTAGAGGTCGCCTTGCTATTTCACATTACACAGACTGTTGCACCACACCCCGGACTACATTTTCCATCATTCATTGCGCTGATGGTTACACAGCTGTAACCAATCAATTACACTATATAAGCCTTGTACTTCCTCTTTCTAGTGGCCAAGTATTGCATTGTGTTTAGCACTCTCTTTGTGTTCGCTGCCGTATGGAGCCACCTTGTTCATCCTAAGTCTAGTTCAGTCGTGTTTCTAGTTAGTTTCTCCTAGTCTTATTTTCTAGCCTGGTTATATTGTCTTGTCTGCCTTCCGCCTGCCCTGGACCTTTCGCCTGTCGTGGATTTAACCCTTTGCCTTGTAGTTTCGGACTCTGTTCGCCCCTCGAATGAACTCTAGCCTGTCTATTTGGATTACCCGTTTGCCTCGTCCCTTGGATTACCTTCGCCGTTGATCGACCCTCGCTTGCTTTACAGATTACTCTTGTGTCTTGCCAGAATATACCTGTTTGCCAGTGTTCGTCCCTGCCTATGTTTGACCATGTCTTTGTTTGTCAATAAAGCTTTGTGTATGAATCTGCCTGCTTCCCGTCTCCCTCGCTCCGTTACAGAATACTCAGCCGCAAAAGGATCCAGCAGCTTTTCGTATGGACATTGGAAAGGTATGGACATTGTAAGACAGTTATTAGTCCTCCAGCA
The DNA here is from genome assembly GCA_019740295.1 of Labeo calbasu. Classification (NCBI taxonomy): domain Eukaryota; kingdom Metazoa; phylum Chordata; class Actinopteri; order Cypriniformes; family Cyprinidae; genus Labeo; species Labeo calbasu. The sequence goes on along the minus strand of JAHKKF010495085.1, from coordinate 11,298 downwards.
GGGCACGCGATCGGTCGAGGGCTATATTCAAGAGTATTTGGACATGGCTAACTACTCTGATATACCGGACTGCTTGTTGATAGAGCTTTTCTGTGATGCCGTTAATCAACCTCTGAGGTCTAAGCTCAGACGCGAGGGTCAGCGTGCATCACTCGCTCTATTCATGGACTATGCTTTGCTGTGTGTGGGCTCGTCGTTCACTGTGGGCGTCGTGGAGGAGGAATGCGGTAAGGCGGCCGCAAAGTTTAGTCGACCGCAAGCTCCAGGACATTCAAGTGTTTTGATCACTAGCCAGGTGTGTAAACCCGCTCGTGAAATGGCGGCCGCAACGAAGAGCGCTCACATAATGGTGGCGACAGTTGAACAGGTCACTGCTGCCATACCTGAGTCATGAGTCATGTAATGTCACAGCTGTGTTTCCTGAGTCATGTCAAGTCAGAGCTGCTCTTCCTAAGTCAAGTCAAGTTACAGCTGTTGTTCCTGAGTTAAGTCAAGTTACAGCTGTTGTTCCTGAGTCAAGTCAAGTTACAGCTGTGTTTCCTGAGCCGAGTCAAGTCACTGCTGATCTTCATGAGCCAAGTCAAGTTACTTCTGTTGTTCCTGAGTCAAGTAAAGTCACAGCTGATCTTCATGAGTCAAGCACCGTCTCAGCTGTTCTTCCAGAGCCAAGCCCTGTCTCGGCTGGTCTCCAAGAGTCTCGTCACGTCACGTCTGATCGTCCAGAGTCACGACACGTCACAGCTGTCCATCCAGATCCTCGTCACATCTCGTCTGACCTCCCAGAGTCTCACCACGTCTCGTCTGTCATCCCAGAGCCTTGCCAGGTCATGTCTGATCGTCCAGAGTCATGCCACTTCACGTCTGATCGTCCAGAGTCACGCCACGCCCTGTCTGCTGCACCCAGATCCTCAAGGTCAGTCCTTTGGCATCCCTGTCTGGTATCCAGTGTGAGGGATGCACCGCTGGTCTCTGCACACTTAGCTGGTATCCCCAAACCAGCTCACCTTAGCCCTTCTGTTTCTAAACTGTTTGCCCTGAAGAGACCATCTACGAACTCTTGACCTGTCCTGAGCCTATTTATGAACTGTCTGCCTGTTCAGTCCCCACAGAGACTGTTAATAAGCCCACTGTGTTCCCTGCCGCTGTCCTTGTTGATCTGTCTGTCTCTTTTGTCTCTGTTTTCCCCAGGTCCCGGTCTCTGCCGTGGGTCCCTGCTCCATCTACTTTGTCCTGGTGGCCGTCTGCTCTGCCGTGGTGATCTGCTCAAGCTTGGTGGTCTCCCGCTCCATCTGCCCCGCCGTGGTGGTCTCCTGCTGAACCCTGGAGGGCTCCTGCTCTGCCTGCTCCACCGTGGAGGTCTTCTGCTCCACCGTGGAGGGCTCCTGCTCCGTCTGCTCCGCCCTAGTGGGCTCCTGCTCTGTCTGCTCCACCCTGGTGGGCTTCTGCTCCGTCTGCTCCGCCGTGGAGGTCTTCAGCTCCGTCTGCTCCGCCGTGGAGGTCTTCAGCTCCGTCTGCTCCGCCCTGGAGGGCTCCTGATCTGTCTGCTCCGCCCTGGTGGGCTCCTGGTCTGTCTGTCCTGTTCTGGTGGCCCTCAGCCTCGCCTATCCTGGCGGCTCTGCCCTGGTTCCCTGCTCTGCCGGTCCTACCTCAGTCCCCAGGTCCTCCTGGCCCTCCTTCCCTCGCCTTGTCCCGCCTCCGCCCCACCACTCTCCTGGATTGTTTGTTTGGAGTGTTTGTTAGTTTCTCCTAGTCTTGTTTTCTAGCCTGGTTATATCGTCTTGTCTGCCTTCCGCCTGCCCTGGACTTTTCACCTGTCGTGGTTTTAACGCCCCTCTAATGAACTCTAGTCTGTCTATTTGGATTATCCATTTGCCTCGTCCCTTGGATTACATTTGCCACTGATTGACCCTCGCCTGCTTTATGGATTACTCTTGTGTCTTGCCAGAATATACCTGTTTGGCAATGTTCGACCCTGCCTATGTTTGACCATGTCTTTGGTTGGCAATAAAGCTTTGTGTATGGATCCACCTTTTTCCTGTCTCCCTCGCTCCGTTACAACTACACTACCAGTCAAAAGTTTTTGAACAATAAGATTTTTATTTATTGTATTTATTTGATCCAAAGTACAGCAAAAACAGTAACATTTTTTATGATGTTTACCATTTAAAACTGCTTTCTATTTGAATAAATTTTAAAATGTAATTCATTCCTGTGATTTCAAAGCTGAATTTTTTGCTTTTACTCCGGTCACATCATCCTTCAGAAATCATTCTAATATTCTGATTTTCTGCTCAAAAAAAAAAAAAAAATATTATTATTATTATGTTGAAAACATAATAGGGGAGTAGAATTTTTCAGGTTTCTCTGATGAATAGAAAGTTCAGAAGAACAGCATTTATCTGAAATAGAAATCTTTTGTAATATTATAAAAGTCTTTATCATCATTTTTGATCAATCCTTGCTAGTTAAAAGTATTAATTTCTATAATGCTGATCTATGGATCTTTCTATTCATCAAAGAATCCTGAAAAACATGTACTCAACAGTTTAAATATTGATAATAATAATAAAAATGTTTCTTGAATAGCAAATCAGCATATTAGTATGATTTCTGAAGAATCATGTGACACTGAAAACTGGAGTAATGCTTTGATCACAGGAATATATTACATTTATTCAGTTATACAGAAAACAGTTATTTTAAATAGTAAAAATATTCCACAATATTACTGCTTTTGCTGTATTTTGGATCAAATAAATGAATCCTTCATTCTTTTCAAAAAAACAAAACAGACCAAAAAAAAAAAAAAAAAACCTCTTACTTTTGCCTGGTAGTGTATTAAAGTATGTTTTTGATGCCTGTTATGTGATGCTTTGTTTGTCTTCCCAGTTGTCTACTGTTGTCTAGTGAAGCAAGTATTTGACAAATGCTCTTAACATCAATGAGACATATGAGTTCATTGCTTCATTGAAACAAAGCCGGCAATCCTAGTCTATATCTGACAGTATGCATGTCTGTGTTCAGAGTTACTGCACCACGGACCACTTACGGCACCATCCATAAAACCCTCTAAACCCTTCTGACTTACCAGAAGGAAGTTTAGAGGGAAAGAAAATCAAATAACCATCTCTCTTGTTGTGCCAGGCTAAGATGAAGTTTTACTGTGAATGAAAGAAGGTAAATAAGCAGGAAAAGCCCTTGACAGGCCGTCTGCTCCACAGCTGTGAGCTTCATCTTTTATTCATGTGCGGGAGGTAAAGCGTTCCACTTTTGAAACCAACCACTTAACCCGTTAAGAGCACAACTTTGAACTGGTTGATAAATTATTAATATTAGTGTTTATTAGTCTGGCAGACAAAAGAGATGGTAAATATCTGACAAAAAAAATAAAGAGATGAACACTGAGTACTACAAAAATACGAAAAGCACGGGAACAGGATATGATGTCTTCATGTACAGGGATCATCTTAGCACCACACTAATGATGTGCCTTTGGAGATCAAATTTAACCCATTTAATTTCCATAATGTGACATAATTTCAGAGTAAAACAATCAGCAAGAAATTAGGACAGTAATTTATACATCACGATTTGATTACATAGTTAAAAGTTGTCTTCATATGACAGGGAAGATGCTGAAAAATGGAAAGGCTTCTCCAAAAGTTGTTTCAAGGCTAAGTGTGTTTTGATGAAAGAAAGTAAATAATACTTAATTTGTTGAGTTTAACAAATAAATTGGAGTTCATATTTAGGGGTTGGTGGTTATAATTTGATCTCACATTGGCAAAAGTTCTGTTTTTTTTTTTTTTCTTATGTTGCTTTTTTATGTCCTGTTGTGACTTCCAGAGCTCAGACAGTGTATTTCCTGTCAGTCATCTCTCTATAATGAGATCCGGACAGAATCTGTTTTGATCTCCATGGTGACATGCGACATTAACCAGAGACAGAGCACAGGATGATGCTATAATATCATTAAATCATCTCTTATGTTCACAAACACACACACACACACACACACACAATCCAAGTAAGCACAGCTCATGGGCAGATAACAGAGCTTGTTTGGATGGCTGAGGTTGTGCCGTTTCTTTAGGTAAATACAGAGCATTCACAGGTGCTCTAATTTAGAGCTCAAGTCTCATGATGTCTCTCACAATCTCTCACAATTGCGCAAATTAGCTTCATTTAGATCTAGGAGTATAATCCTCTAATTATTCCATATAAACTTTAATTTTCCCAGCAGGCCAATCAGACGCAGCAGTCAAAATATACAAATACACATACAGTTGAGGTCAAAAAGTCCCGCTTTCAGAATTATTAAAAATGTTAATTATATGACCAAAATAAGAAGGATCATACAAAATGCACATTATTGTTTATTTAGTACTAACCTAAATAAGATATTTCACATAAAAGATGTTTACATATAGAGAAAATAATAATTGAATTTATAAAAATGACCCGAGATTTCGAAATCCATCTTTTCACACTAAGGACAGTCATTGTTGAAAAAAAAGCTGGAAAACCAAAGAATTTGTTGGACCTAAACAGTATTTTGGTAAAATAATTAACATTTTTAATGATTCTGAAAGGGGGATGTAAAATTTTGACCTCAACTGTATATGTTTGTTTTAAATTAATATTTAAAAAAATAAATAAATAAAAAAAAATTTAAGGGAACTGTATTATTTGTCACCAGTATAAAAAAAAAAAAAAAAAAAAAAAACACCTAAATGGTATCTTGTCTGAAAATTTCTCTCCATATTTTTACAGTAACTTTCAGGCAACCACAGCAGCTGGTTTTTATCACCATTATTTTCATAATTTCCATCATAATTTTAGGATTTTTTTTAATCCTCTAGAGGTCTAACTGTTATGAGTATGACTGTTAATGTGATGCACACAAAATCGAATTTTATCTTCCCTTCCTCATATGTTCACACATGTCTGTGCACCTTGATGTCGGCTGGAACACAGCTCACCCTGTCTCTAAAAAATGAGTTCACACTCACCATGGTAATTCCATATCAAGCCTGTCAGCATTAATATCTTACACATAACACCCCATTATTAAAATAAGATGAAGAGTCACAGAGCATGCTTTTGTCATTTATTTCCTCTGCAGGGGTTATAAATGACATGTCAGAGTGCTCTGATGGACAGAAAACAGCTAAGGAGAAGAAACTGATGGACCCTCTGCAGTAAATGCCCACTATCTTCTGTGACATTGCCAAGTTCATGATAATATTGTCATATCATCAGTGCGGGGCTGATGGGAGGACAGAGTAAACCTCCATAAAACATTACTATATCAGCTTTCACGAGAGTTTGAACACTGAACGCCACTGAACTGAAAGGTTAGGGGATTGGGTTCTGTATTTCACTAGGACTGTTTTAAATAAAGAAAGCATTGTCACCTATGTGTGATAGTCTCAACTTTACCTCATCAGAGCTGTCTCACCTTCTGACATAAATACCACACACTCATACACACACACACAGAGTCAGTATCACTAATGAAATCAATAGTTTAATCAATAATGAAGTGCTGAGATTAACAGCTTAACTAGGATCAGACGTCTGTTGTTAATGGTGGCTATGGCATGTCTGGAGGGTCGCCAAATAACAAAATACATGAAATACTGAAGGGATTACTTTGAATTTTAATGTTATATGCTGTTAATATTTCATGATAACACATTAACACAATCCTTTAGAGAGATACAGAGAAATATACTTGGCTTGCTGTCAATGATAGAGGGCTCATCCTTACAAAAAAGATTTTACACTTCTTTCAAATTAAAAATGGAGTATACTTTCAGTTTGTGTTTTATATACTTAAAGGGGTCATGAGAAATCAAATTTGCTCTGATTTTTTGGCATATAAGAGGTCTTTGTACTATTAAAACATCCTCATTTTAAACAAAGTATTTATTCATTCAAGCCCCAAAAATGGCCCACTGGTGTTTAGTCACTTAACAGCTTGACACTTGATCAAGCTGAATGCAAGTGTCATGTCAAAAGCAAATAGAAATTACAATCGCTGCCGCTATCTTGTCTGGATACAGTATACAGTTGCTTGTCCGCTTTCTGACAAAGTCCATGCGCTTGAGTCTATCATCAACTGGACAAATGGAGTGAAAGAACATTCGCTTTGGTGCGTTTAGTTTAAACAGCTCGTTTGTGATATCAGAAGGATCCCAGTGTAAGGAACAAGTGGATAGTTTAATTTTAATGGCATTCCGGATCGTGTCAGAGGAATGTCCGGAGTGTTTTGTTTTGTAAACGAGGCACAGTGTCATGGAGAGTTCACAAAGAAACATTTGTTGAGAGATGAAGCGGTACTAGATCTGACTGCAGCTGTATCATAAACTGTAAGTAAATTATTTCATAATGCTTTGTCTGGAAATGACTGTTTTATGTTGATCATGTTGTCAAAACACTGCAATTGTGAGGGGAGGGGGCACTGATACTGTTTCCTATGCAATAACGTTAACCAATCATAACAGTGGCCTTAAAGGACCTGCCCTTTAAAACAGATTTGTTTTAGACAGAGGGTCAGAATGAGGGTTAAAAAAATATATATCATTTTTCCATATATTTATTTATTTATTTAGTCCCACTTTATATTAGGTGGCCTTAACTACTATGTACTTACATTTAAATTAATCATTCGATACAATGCACTTATTGTGTACATACATGTTTTTACATTGTACTATTTAAAAAAATACCTGCATGTAATTACATCTGTAATTCATTTTTGTAATTACATTTATAGTTCCACTGTTGACCCATCCCTTACACCTTAATCCACCCTTAAATCTACCCACCTAAAAATTCATATCATGACCCTTTGTAGCTTGTGCATTGTATTTACGGCTTTAATGGCCTTCAGTACTGCCACCAGAAATGCACCCTCCTACCTCATTATATACATACTAGTGTGTGTTCCAGCCATCCAACAATACATCCCTTTTCAAAACCACTTGTTCTATATAGTGTCCCAGCAATGCTGGAACATATCTCAGCATCTCAGGCCATTTGCAAGGAAACATCCTGGACAAATGGCCACTCTATAACAAAAATGTATGTTCCTTCTTGCGATTTATAGCCATTGTACGAGCGGCTCCTAGTGGTTCCATCATAATGTCACAAGCTGCTAATCACCACCTGATGTTGTCATCACAACTTTCAAGAAACAGCTGAAGACAACCACTTCTGTGATGCTTAGATAACCCACCACCTTAAAAAAAACTTCTATAATAAGTTGCTTGCTAAATCTCCCCTATAAGAGCTCAGAAAGAGATTGAAGAAGACACAAGTTGAAGTGTAGGACAAAAAATAAAAAATATATAATCTCTGCATGACTCCCTCCTCTGTCTCTGTATGTGAGTGCATAAAGGGAATTAATTTCAGATCAGTTGATAAATGTGAGAAGTATTATCATTATCAGCACCTCTCTTTCAGTGTAATTATTCTAAAACTAGCAGGAATCGCCTTCCCTCATTCTAATTAATTAAACCGAACAGTCACACCACCACAGCAACTGAACCCCAAGCACTTAAAAAAAAAAAAAAAAAAAAAAAAAAAAATGCTGTGACTGTCATGACAGTCCTTATAGAATGGAGGGGAGGACAAAACTGGCTGTACTAAACCAAAGCTCTAAAGAGTTAGATGGGTCCAATGGGCACAAATTCATACGATGTGATTTGTATGAACACATACAATTTGTATAAAAAAACAAGTATGAAACTAAAGCAAAACATACAAATGAGGTACAAATTAGTATGAATTTGCAACAAATCAAAATTGTTGCATTGTTAATAATTGTCACAAGAATTAATGGGTTTAAATCAGGAATTGGAGCAGTTCGATTCAAAGTGGGAAGGGGCTGCAGAGGTAGAGCTGTATAGATTGAGAACTGTGACTGAACAGAAGAAAGAGAGACAGAGGTGTGACGAGAGAACGAGCTCCTTGTGCTGTGCATAATCTTTCTCTCCCAGCTGGTCCCCATTAGCCAGGCTGGAGCCGACAGACCCTCAGGAGAGAGAGTCGTGGCCAGATCACGTCACTCTTAATGCAGATGATGCTCTGCAGGGCACCAGCGCCGGGGGAGCCTTACTGACAATTTTAGTGACAAGGGAAGCTAAAGGTAAACAAAATAGATTAATACACCACCGTCCTCAATGCATGTACAGCAGCACTTGGACAGAGGGCCATGATTCCCATCTCTTACAGTGATGCCTGGAGAGATTCATACATATAAACTGTAGAAAATACATTAATATTGCTGTTTAGGATTTTCCTGTTTATTGCGTCTCTGCTATTGTGCTGGATTGTTCATTTAGCAAGCTGCATATTGCATTCATATGTGCGTGGGTTCGATTCTGGTGTCTCACTAGCCAACTTCCAATAACTTGATTGTTGCTGAAGGAGTCTCACCTGTTTTTGATGAAATCTCACCCTCTTCAGTAACATAACTAGGGCAGAGATGGCTGTCAGAAAAATAACTTCTGAAGTAACTTTACACTTTGTAAACCATAGAAAACATATTACTGCTTCAATGAGAAAAAAAGTGATACTCTAATAAGCTTAAAAATATACAGTACAAAAATTAAGTATGTTTAGAACCCAAGTTTTTCTTTCTTCCTGTAACAGAGCGAGGGAGACATGAAGTGGGTGGATCCAAATGCAAAGCTTTATTTGATCGAGACAGAGACATGGTCATAAAACTGGCAGGGTCGAACAATAGCAAACAGGTATATTAGGACAGGACACAAGAGTAGTCCATGACACAGGCGAGGGTCGATCAACGGCGAACGTAATCCAGAGGGCTAGGCAAAAGGGTAATTCCGATAAACATGCGAGAGACCCATAGGGCAGGCAGCAAAACAGACAAAAACGACATAACCAGGCGAGAATACAAAACTCAGGGACCTAGACAAAGCATAGGAAACTAGGAAACGGCTCCGTAAAGGTTGCTAACACAACACATACAGTCCAATACTCAGCGAGTAGCAAGAAGAAGTCAAAGGCTTATATAGAGTATCTGATTGGATACAGCTGTGCAATCAACGCAATGGATGATGGGGAACGTAGTCCGGGGTGGGGTGCAACAGTCTGTGTAATGTGAAATGTCAGTGAGATGCACAGGTGACCTCTGGTGGTGGGCAGACCGGACAGGATTCATGACACTTTCATTTCTATTTTTGTGTGAAAAGTATGTCTTTTTATTGCTGATCTTATCGTTCATTCAGAAGTTTCCAACCCTAAACTCTTAAATTCTAGTTAAACTCTATTTTTTAAAATTATTGGACCGAAACACATTACAAAAACAAAGTTAACTTGAATGTTAATTGGCCTAAACAGAAATTAGCAAGTTAACAGCAAGACATCTGAGTCAAAGACACTAAATTAAGAAGATACTGACAGAACTGGCTGCCCAAAGAGATGTAGTAGAGCAACACTTCCACACCAGCTGCTGTATCTATGAGGAAATTTGGAGGAATTTCTATCCAGAATTTACAATTAGACTTCAGAAAATTATCCAATAATACTTCAATTTTAAGTGAAAAAGCATAATACATGGATGCTTGTCACAAAAAGAGAGAGCAGTTGACCAATCAGTGATGTGCTTAAATTCATGCACACACACAGCACATTTTCTAAATTGTTCTAAAAAGTTCTAAAATGTTTGTTTATCTTCCCGTTTACACCTTTTTTGATCCATCGGAGGTTCACGTAAAGATTATTTTACATCATTTGTCATGCCAGTAAAGCACATTTGAGTGTGTGACAGAGTGAGTGTCTTGCCTCCCCTTGTGGTCAATAGATTTAACTAAAGTTAAAAAAAACCTCTCAACCGTATAAACAACATCTGTGTGGTCAAAACACCACATCACTCTAATACACATACACATTTAACACTCACCACACACAGGTCTTTTCAATGAAAATTTCTTTGGTATAGGTGCTTGTGAATATACACAGTGGCACAATTGGGAATATTTGCATTAAAGGAACAGATACACATGTATGAAAAGATAAAGAGACAACACACATTCCGCTCAGGCCGCAGCATACCACTACTGTCATATGAACGGCAGCTACTCTTTTTTTTTTGGTCTGTATATCAGAATAAATAGCTGCAAAACTGCTGTGTTTATGTGTATGGGGGGAGGGGTATGTAGCCCCCCACTGCTGCACCTTTTAACTGTGTAATAAAAGATGCTGTTGGCAAGGAAACCAGCATCTCTGACCCACAAAGAGAGTGGAAGTGTGTGTAGAGTGGAAAGGCAGGGGAGATACAGGGCACATGCCAAAAGGATGAGGAAGACATGCTTTTAAAATTCCCAATAGGAATAATACAAGCAAAGCTACTTAACAGAATTCAAAGAGGTGAGAATCATGAACTGGCCAGGGTTTTGTCAACAGCATGGCAGCTTTCTGCCTCATACAGAATATAAGGACTGGGTCTAAAATAGAGATAAAGACCATGACTAGCCAGAGGATGATGAATTTCCATGACTTCTACAGTTGATTAAAGGACTAGTTCATTTCCATAACAAAAATTTACAGATAATGTACTCACCCCGCTGTCATCCAAGATGTTTGTGTTTTTCTTTCTTCAGTCGTAAAGAAATTATGTTTTTTGAAGAAAACATTTAAGCAATTATCTCCATATAGTGGACGTCTATGGTGCCTGCGAGTTTGAACTACCAAAATGCAGTTTTAATTCAAAGGGCTCTAAACGATCCTAGCCAAGGTAGAAGGGTCTTATCTAGCGAAACGATATATATATATATATATATATACTTTTTTAACTTCAAATGCTCATCTTGTCTATCTCTGCATATACTCCGTGCATTCCGGTTCAAGAGAGTTGGGGTATGTCGAAAAACTCTCATTTTCTCCTCCATCTTCAAAATCGTCCTACATCACTGCAGAAGTACTGACCCAGTGTTTACAAAGTGAATGTACAAAGAAGGTCAAACTACTGTTACAAAAAAAAGGTAAAATGGTGATGTAGGACCTTTTTTTAATTTGGAGGAGAAAATGAGATGGGAGTTTTTCAACCTACCCTAACTGTCTTGAACAGGACTGCACAGAATATGCATACACATGGCAGAGCTAGACAAGAGAATTTAAGGTTAAAAAGAATATACATTTTTATTATTATTATTTTTTTAGAAAATGACCAATCGTTTCAAGAGACCCTTATTTCTCAGCCGGGATCGTTTACAGCACATTGAAGCTGCTTTTAAACTGCATTTTGGAAGTTCAAACTCGCAGGCA
>JAHKKF010495084.1:0-14222 GCA_019740295.1 Labeo calbasu | reverse complement strand
AATTGAACTCAGGTGTGATAAACCACAGTTAAGTTATTTTTTAACAAGGGGGGCAATCACTTTTTCACACAGGGCCATGTAGATTTGGAGTTTTTTTTTTCTCCCTTAATAACGTAAACCTTCATTTAAAAACTGCATTTTGTGTTCAATTATGTTATCTTTGACTAATAGTTAACGGTTTTTGATGAGCAGAAACATTTAAGTGTGACAAACATGCAAAAGAATGAGAAATCAGGAAGGGGGCAAATAGTTTTTCACACCACTGTATCTGTGTGTCAAATTTCATAACTTTCCCGCAAGCGGTTCTGTGGGCTGCCGTAGTCTCCCAGAGTGGAAGAAGAAGGAGACCAACATATACAATTTGGTGCCTGGCCCCTAATAAAGGATATAACAGTATAAACTGATGCATACTGATACTCTTTCATCATGATGCTAAGTCAGTTCACTAAATCATTTTTGTAATTATAATAGAGCACTCTTCCATACGGTTTTGACACAAAGCTAAAATCTTTTTTTTACTAACTATTATTCTTTTTTTTAAGACTGACATTTTCTTCACCTTCATTTATGTATTTAATAGCAGCAGTAATGAAATAATGAGAAGTTTCAGTTTTACTTTAACAGTTTTGTTGTTGTTTAATGCATCATCCAGCCCAGCATGTGCTACAGCTTTACAAACCGATTCCCAAAAGTAATTCACTGCAGCTCCTCCACCCCAAAAAATTCTGAGTCACAGAATGTTGCAATAGTTGTCGTAACACACACATGCAGTCGCACTGTGAATATTATTGTGACTCAAGTACAGTGATAACTTGTTTTCTTAATGACTGTAATCAAAAGGTCTTAGTCCTCTGTTATATTTATTTCTCTGTGGCTACTGAATGCACACACTTTAGATCTTTGCAGTTATGTTTGTTTATGGAGTGGGATGGGCTCTTTGACAGTCGTCAAATAGGAAGTGAGCCCATTCACTCATTGGTCTGGTTAATATTTAGTGATGACATCACATCACACACAAGCCATATCTGAACGGATCCTAGTACAAAGACAGTGAGAGGAGTCTAACCCATTGAGAAGATCGACAGACCTCCTATTGTGTCACTCCGTACAAGTGAGCGTGAAGATTTCCTTTGTAAGTCATTTTTTATTTAAGTGGATTTGTATTTGTATTGTGGGATGAATTTGAATTCTTTCTTCTTCAGGTTGTCAGATTATTTAATGTGTAGAGTAAACTAGAAGTAAGTTCTTGAATTATTGCTAGGGGGATCATTTAAAGTGTTTTTATACAAGAGCTGTCATATTAAAATACATATCAAAAGATGAGACGAGACAGGAAGATTTACTTCCTTCCTGTTTAATAGGAAGCCTCGAGTTCATGTGATATGGAGGCGGTTAAGTGTGCTTATGGTTTTTAACCCTTAAAGAATATATGAAGTCAGCAGTAGAAGTGTATTGTTTATTTGATAACATATTAATTTTTGCCAGGGCAAAACAAATAGATGTACATTTTTTTTTTATTGTGACAAAATTATTACAGAAACATTACAGACTGTGAAAGATTACTAAACAGTCAAGAACAGATTCAAGAGAAATAGTTTAAAGATATAAAAAGTTTCAAGAGAACCTCAAACGTTTGGGATCAGTAAGATTTTTACAGTTTTTAGAGAAATCTTTTCTGCTCTTCAAGTCTGCGTATATTTATTTAAAAAATATAGAAAAAACTATATTACAATATTTAATATTGTTAAATATTTTAAAATAGTGTTTTTCTTTGCTGTTTTATTATCAGTGTTTTTTTTTTTGTTTGTGTGGTTTTGGTTTTGGGGGAACCTGTGATACTGTTTTCAGAATTCTTTGATGAATTGAAAAGAACAGGATTTATTTTAAATGGAAATGTTGTAACAATATACAATACCTTTGAAAGTTTGGGGTCAGTACATTTTTTTTCTTTCTTTCTTTCTTTGTAAGAAATGAATACTTTTATTCAGCAAGGATGTGTTAAATTAATAAAAAGTGATAGTAAAGACTTATATTGTTAGAAAAGATTTTCTTTTCAACTTTTGTTCATCAAGGAATCCTGAAAAAAGTATCACAGGTTCCAAAAAAATATTAAGCAGCACAACTGATTCCAACATTGATAATAAATCTAATAAATCAGCATCTTAGAATGATTTCTGAAGGATCATGTTGACACTAACGACTGGAGTAATGACTGATTAAAATTCAGCTTTGCATCACAGAAATATATTATATTTTTGTTATGTAAAGTATATTAAAATAGAAAACCGTTATTTCAAATTGCAATAATGTTTCATAATATTGCTTTTTTCTGTATTTTTGATCAAATAAATGCAATTTTGATGAGCATAAGATACTTCTTTAAAAAATGTATATAGTACACACACACAGTGCTGAGTAGATTACTTGTAAATTGTAGCCCATTACTGAATACATGATTTAAGTAATCTAGGTTACTTTTTTTAAGTAATGTATTCTGACTACTGATTACATTTCATCTAGCTTGTTTAAAACTTACAATTAAATGTACCGTATTTATATAAAAAAAGAGAAAATATATTCAATTTTTTATACATCATACAGTGCATTAAACATTACATTACACCAGGGTTTCCCAAAGTGGGCTGAATGTAAGATGTAAATCAGTAATAAAGTAATAAAGTAATAAATCAGCATATTAGTATGATTTCTGAAGGATCGCGTGACACTGAAGACTGGAGTAATGATGCTGAAAATTCAGCTTTGCATCACAGGAGTAAATTATTTTTTTTAAATCTATTAAATAGATAACCATTGTTTTGAACTGTAATAATATTTCACAATATTACAGTTTTTTCTGGACTTTTAACCAACTAAATGCAGCCTTGATGAGCAGAAACATCTAAAAAGAACATTAAAAGGAATATTATTATTGTAATAAAAAGAATGATATTTACATTTGAATATATTCATATATATATATATATATATATATATATATAAATATATATATATATATATATATAAATTCATATAGATTTTCTTACGCATTACTGTTGCTGTACTGAAATGTTGTACAGAACATGCAGAAAATAATATTCTGATAATAAAAAGCCAATTGAAGTAACTGCAGTGTATTTTGAGGCTTGTTGATGTGGTGGTCTTTCTAGAGAAAGTGAGTTTGAGATCAGAAATCGTTTATCATAACAGTCGGGAGCTCGTTGCTCTTTATCCTTCAGTTGAGAAAGGGATGAGAGAGAGGGGGGATGGGGTCATAGATGGAATTCAGGATCTACTGAGCACATGCTGACAGGATTGTCTGTTTACAAACCCCTCCCTCTCCTCCTCCTTTTCATATCGCCGCCTTTCCCAGCAGCACCAGGCCTTGAATTCAGCAGCGGCTTAGAAGAGAAGGTGGACCCATCCTCCGGCTAACCAATCGCAGGAAAGCATCCCGCACGTGACGAGCAGGGAGGGCCGGTCTTTAAGCTTTGCAGCGGAAAACCACCGGGCCAGACGAACGGAGCGAGCGTGAGAGAGGGCTAAAGCCTGCCGTACGCACTAATTCCTCTACAGTGATCATGTGTCAGGGGAGTCTGAAGCAGCAGAAGGGGCCGGTGCAGAGCGCTGCGGGGAAATGGTGAGATGCTGCAGGTCTTTGCACAGCTCTCCCTCTTGCTACAATCTCCACAGAGTCAGGGTTGATGTGCGGCGTTTCCGTCCGCCGGGCTCCTCAGCGGGAGCGACAGGGGAGCCCGCACACGGCGCCAACAACGCCGGCACGGGAGGCCCTGGAGCCCCTGGGGGCCCGTCTCAGCTCAGCAACCGGAGCCGATTCAGGTACCGGCACGGAGTGTGTGAGATGCTAGGACGTAGTGCAGGATGAGAATGTGTGTGGATGACAGGGTGAATTTCACTAGTCGGATCGAGAGCAATTGTTGACGGCGCGCTCTGAGTGAGAGAGGACAATTGAAGGATCAGCGGAGCTGGAAAGTGGGCGAGCGAGAGGGGATTACGGAGACCTTGCACGAACTGGGCCACCCTGCAGAGGGACAATCAGTGTGCAGTTCCGGATGAAACCCCCTGTCACTGTCCTGGCGCTGCGATTGTGTTTGGCCTATTTGCGACGTAACATTAGGCTGTGGCTAGCACTGTCTGTCCGATACAATCCACACGTTTGCATAGCTCTACTCGGAGCCGATGCTGTTCCTCTTGAGTGAGCGAAAGATGCAAAGAGCCGAGGGAGGCTCAGATTCAGCCAGTGATTGGCCAATGTGTGCCTGCAATGAAGAAACAAGGGGGGCTATGTAGAACAGAGAGTGTGTGAAAGAGAAAGACTCCGAATCCAAAGACTTTACATTCGTCTTTTTTACTGGCTGTAATCATCACCTCTCTAACGTCCTTCGCAGTTTGAGTAATGCGCTGTGAATAGCTGTTGAAGGTTCTTTGATGGCTATTCATCTGCTCTGGACAGGTTGGGGGAGGGGTAGAAACGCTCTAAATTCAATTGAATGATAACCTGATGACTGAAAGCTCTCGTAAAAACCCACAGTCATTGTTTCGAGCCGTTTGGGCGCACTAGGGCGCAGCGCACACTTTGGCATATTAACTGGATTTGCCAACCGCTAGAATGAGGTTACATAATGCACAGCACTAAAAGTGTTGAATGTGAAAGGTTATAGCAGGCACTTGCACTGCTCTTTTACAAATGTAGTTATAGAATGGAAAAAATATTTGCACAGAGGAGCTGCTAAACGCGGGTTATCAGGCTCATTGTTAGGGTGTGCAGTGAGCATTTTTACCTCTAAAAAATGGTATGACAAAGGAAACCTTTGCATTTTCAAGAAGAGTGGTGGTGGCATGGGCAAAGTTGCTAATGTGATTCTGAGACGTTGCTAGGGCTTTTCAGGGGGTTGCTTAGTGTCTCAAGTGAAAAGAGCTCTCTGTAATGGCTCAAATCCAACCTTGAATGTAAGTCTTTTGTCTTTTTTTTTTTTTTTTTTTGCTTGTCTGCCAGGTGCAGGACGAGTTAGGTGGAATTTTTAAATGTAAGATTTAAATAAACCCCCACAATTAAATGTGAGCAGAAGGTAGGAGATAGTCTAATGATAGGCCATATGGAACATTATGTGGTCACGCTTCACAGATCAAAGAGCCAAATGCTTTTTTTCCTAAACTCGTTACTGGTTTGTTTACATTCGAATGCTAATGCTTATTAGTTGAGTAACCTAAAAATACAGCTGTATTTCTATTAATTGAGCTAAAGAAGTGCAATAAACAATACTGGTATTACCAACCCAGGCACACTGGAAAACATGCCTGTGACAGCATTTCTGCAAAATTCTATTACACTGCTTCTTGCACGTTTTGTGACAGTTTTGAACGTGAACGTAAATATCAGATAAATGTAAATCTGACAACTTTGTAATGTTAATTACAGGTTTTTGTAGCAGTACAGAAATTAGTTCGCCGAGTGGTGCTAAAAGATTAATGTCCTATCGCATTTGAAAATTATGTACAGTCTACACTTAACCATACGTTAAACTGATAGTGTTAACAAAAGCAAACATGAAATACAAATGCATTTGCTGAAGCAACCATGCCACTTTAGCTAGCTTATGCAAGTTCTTGCGGTCTCATATTTCACAAGACTCGTACACAATGCTCCACATTGCAAGTGCAGTGTTGTACCGGGTGAGCTGCCGAGCAAGTTTACTACATCAAAAAAGCCGTACGTATAGAACATTTCATGATGCCAACATTAAAATTGAGTAGTTTACAAATTAATTACCTCTATAATCATAAATTGTCTGACTAGAATGGCGAAACATTAAACGCTAAATTTTTTTGCAAGAAAAAAATCTGAGATACCCGGTTCTGAGGAAAAAAGTCAAAAGTCAGAGTTCATATCTGGCAAATCTGATATTTTAGCATTTGTGAGTTTATATCCTGCAACTGACCCTTTGCAAACAGCATGATTGACAGGTAAACCATTTTGTCCGATAAACAATTCAGACAGGAGAGTAGATTAACTTCAGTGAACTAAAAAGTGAAAAATTGTGTGTGTCGGTGTCTTTCCATGGTTGAAATTAAAGTACACGTTTGCTGAAGCAACCATGACATTTTAGCTAGCTTCTACAAATTTTTGAGCTCTCATATTTCATGAGACTCGTACATGAGTTTCGTACACAATTCTCCGCAATGCGGGTGTGCTACCGAGCAAGTTTACTACATTAAAAAAAGCTGTACATATAGAACATTTCATGATGCCAACATCAAAATTTTGTAGTTTACAAATTAATAATCTTCCACAGTATCGTAAATTGTCTGATCTGTTATATCTCACAGTTCTGAGAAAAAAAAAGGTCAGTCAGAGTTCTCACGGGTCCTTGAAATCCTTGAAATTTTGTAAATCTGAAAAACAAAAATTCAAGGCCCTGGAAAAATTTTTGAAAATAAACATGGATACGGGTCCTTGAAAGTGCTTGAATTTATTTTGTGCAAGAATTATCTGGAAAAAATTCCGCTAATGTGTTATTTCGACAACACATTGTGGCCTATGCATACTAGCTTCCTCGATTTACGTTAGTTACACGCATTTACGTGTTATGTAAACTTAACCTTAAATGAGTCTAAGCTCTTTTCAATAAAATCCATGCAAAAGTGAATATTAGATCATTTTAGAATACAGTATAGGATGTACCGAATATTCTTCAGTTTTATGCAAAACAGAAATATGACAAATAAAATATCAGATCTCTGTCATTTGGGCAAAAAAAAAAAACTTTTTTGCATAGTTGTGTTTGACACATGAAAACTGTATCAATGTATCTTACAAGGTTGATGTAACCCTGCTTTCACTTGAAATGTGTCCACACATTAAGCTCTTGAATTTGAAGTAAACCAAGGTGTGGGATCCGTATCAGTATTACCACATATAAGCTTGCATTTGCAAGTAAAAAAAAATAACAGGTAATCTGACGCCGAATCCGCCATTTTGTCTGACAAACAATTCAGACAGGAGAGTAGATTAACTTCTGTGAACTAAAACGTGAAAAATGTTTTACTGACGTCTTTCCATATTAAAAATAAAAATACGCATTGTTGTTCCGGGTGAGCTACCGAGCAAGTTTACTAGATCAAAAAAGCTGTACATATAGAACATTTCATGATGCCAACATCAAAATTTAGTCGTTTACAATTGAATAATTTACCACTATAATCATAAATTGTCTGAAAAGTAATTCAAGAAGTTATAGTGTTTAACTGCCACTAGTATTAATTTTATTTATTTATTTTTTTTGGTAGTTTAAATATTTTAATGTTACACTGTCAAACATTTTCAGAGATTTCAGTCTTTCCCCTTTCGAATTAATACATAGGAGCTGTACTTAATTGAAAGTTTAGCGTCGTTACCAAGATGGCCAAGTGGACTCACTTCTTTTAAAAGGGACTTTGAGCATCACTATTTACATTTTCTCGTACCAAAGCGGTGACTAGACTGGTCTCCAGAGTATGGTTCGATATTATGCTTGCTGCAGTTTGTCTATTTAGAGTAATAGCAATAAAAATTTATACCTTTCCGTGGGAGAGGCCTGCACATCAGATGACGTTATGACGCATGACAGGTCAATGTACTTTTAGATTGTGGAGGGAAATATGTAGCCCAGGCACCTAAGGGTTGCCTGCTGAGCCTGACATGAGCTAGTGTTGCTATAGTTTTTATCATCAGTACACTGAGAATTATTACTGTCTGATTACTCACCCTGACCATGATGCAGATGTCTCAAACAGAGATTATTGGACAGTATGTTTTGAAAGGGTCAAAGTAAAGATGTTCTCATGTATGGCATTGTGAATACCTGACACGTTGAGCGTTTGTGTTAGGCCTTCTGTGGCTAAGTCTCCTTTATGCACAGGTCAGAACAGGGTTTCATCCTGATTAGGGTGGACACGGTATTATATTCTATAGATAGCTTGTGTTGCTGCAGCCCTGGACGGTCCCTGTCAACCCCGCTGGTGCTGTGTCATCACTTTCAGGGCCAAATATGACCCACTTTACTGACACACTAAAGCTGATCTCACTTTAGCCAGAAGCAGTAGCTCTTAGTGTCATTCTCAATAAAAAGTGAGCAGTTGTAGGCAAACAAGGCGACGCGTTCCATCAACAAGACCCCGGATAGAGGTGCGACATTTTTCATGCGTTGTTCCATGGCTGCTGTTCCAACAGTTTTGTTGATCTGGAATGTTATCCGCCCGCACAGGTGCTAAAAATAGCGCAATGGACACACAAAATTATAAAAAGATTACTGGCGGATATCCCTCATGGCCTCAGTAGTTCTGTGGAAGCGTCCCACTCGGCTTGACCCATAAAAACATGCATGTTCGTGTTGGTCAAATAGGTTTATGTTGATTAAAATGTGGCGCTTTTTTGTGATTATCGCGTAGACTGGCCCAGGCTTTCGGTCATGTATTTCTCCTCATGCACCATTTCTAGAGCAGGAAGGTGATCATAAACCCTAAATGAGACTAAAGGCGTTAAGCAGGTGAAAGCAGCCTTTGCTCAGACTTTTATAAGTGGAGTTGAGCTGAAAGGTATGGTCAGTGTAGATGTGAGAAACAATGTGAACGACCATTAGGTTAGATTTACAGTGGAGAATTGCTATTCCTGTCTCTTTTCTATCTCAAGTATCTTTTCTAGCATTTTTCTTCTGCTGTTTATTGTCTTCTGTATGGGCGTCTTTGTGTTTGGTCTTTGGTATGTGTGAGTGGGCTGTGTGTATGTTTCTGCATGTTTTATAAATCTTTCCTTCCTTCTTTCTATTATTTTGGTAAAGCAGCCCAGGTCTGTGTTGTATGGTAAATCTCAAGAATGTTTGTTTGCATGTATAGGTAACATTTCACCCTAAAATTAAAAAAAAAAAAACAAAACAAAACAAGAAAGTATGTTTTTATAAAAAGAAAGATGAACTGTGGACAAATATTATGATTAACTTAATATTTATATTACATGGAACCCCGTTTCTGCCACGGGAAAAAATAAAAAAGGTAACTGGTAATTGTAGTTTTATTTCACAATTCTGATTTCTTTCTCAGAATTGCATGATATAAATTTTAAAGTCAGATTTTACAAGATACAGTCTCAAAATTCAGACTTTTTTAATCAGAATTGCGTGATATAAATTTGCAATTGTAAGAAGATTGCAAAGAGAATTGCGGGATTTTAAGTTCAGTTCAGAGAAAGTCATTTGATATAAACATGCAATTCTGAGAAAATATCAGTCTTTTTCCCCCTTGAGAATTGGACTTTATAACCCGCAATTTAGGTTTTTATCTCACAAGTTTGAGGAAAAAAAAGTCAAAATTGCAAGATATAAAAATATCTGAATTTTGAGATACAAATGCAATGTTGAGAAAAAAGTCAGAAGTCAGTGTACATCACATAATTCTGACTTTATAACTCGCAATTGCAAATTGCAAAAAAAAGTCAAAATTGCATGATATAAACTTGCAGTTGCAAGGAAAAGTCAGAATTTTGAGATGCGAATGCTGAGAAAAAAGTCAGAAGTCAAAGTTTATATCTCGCATTTCTGATATTTCTGGCAGTTGCAAGTTTTTATGCAATTCTGAGAAGTCAAAATTGCGAGGTTATATCTTACAATTCTGAGAAAAAAAGTCAGAACTGCGAGTTTACATCTACCAATTTAGACTTTATAGCTAGCAAATTTATATCTCACAATTCTGAAAAAAAAATTGAATTGTGAATATAAAACAGAATTGTGTGATATAAACATGACTTTTTCTTAACATTGCATTTGTGTCTCAAATCTGTTTTTTTTTTATCTTGCAATTTTGACTTTTTTTCTTAAACTTGTGAGATAAAAACCTACAATTGTGAGTCCAATTCAGAGAGGGAAAAAGGCTGATTTTTTTTTCTTTTTTTCTCAGAATTGTGAATTCTCTTTGCAATTACAAAAAAGTAAGTCAGGATTTTGAGATACAAATGCAGTTTTGAGAAAAAAGTCAGTTTATATCTCGCAGTTCTGATATTTCTCACTTTTGCAAGTTTTTATCATGCAATTCTGAGAAAAAGTCAGAAAATATTGCATATTACATTTTTTATTTTTTTATTCAGTTGCAGAAAGCTGTCATAATATAATATTTGTTTAAGTTTTTATATATTACACTGAGGTAATAACAGTTTTGGAAATCCATGCTTAATTGTCATGAAAATGTAAAAAGTAAATAAAAAAAATAATAATCATCATCATTAATGTCAACAAATGGAACCGCAGAAACTCCCACTGTTTGATTGGCAGACCTCTAAATCATCCTGCCCCAAATTCTCACCATTCTTACTTCTTTCTCAAGATTTTGGGGTGAAATATGATCCATACATAGTCTTGACCGGTTTCTTGAGATTCACTCTATGACAATGGTGCTCAATCCTCTTCCTGGAGGTCTACATGCATAGTTTAGCTCCAGACCAATGTAATTACACCTGAACCAATTAAAGATCTTGAGGAACCTTGGATAATTACAAACAGGTTGAAGCAGGGTTTGAACTGAGCTCTGCAGGAAGGTAAATCTCCATTAACAGGATCGGGCATTCTTCTCTACAATATTTAGACCATCTGCACATATATTTTTCATTTCCACCTTCTTTATTTTTCATATGTGTCTGTCCTGGGATTTTGTGCACTTTGGCATCATGGATGTGTTGTGCAGGTTGCAGTTCCCACAGCTGGCCCTGCGGCGGCGACTAGGCCAGCTGAGCTGCATGTCACGGCCTGCTGTCCGCCTTCGCTCATGGCCTCTGTCCTTCCTCTACTACATCCTGCCCTTTGGAGCGCTCAAACCTCTCGCCAAAGTAGGCTGGAGGCCCACAAGCAGAGTAAGTACAGGTGGAAACATCAAATAGGGCCTGTGTATGCTTGTGTTTGCAAAATCTCACTATCCAGAGACATAAATGCCATCCATCAGTGTGTAATCAGTGTATAATGGCCTTTTGGGATTTTGTCTGTGATTCTAAAAAAAAAATAATAAATAAATAAAAAATGTTACTGGAACCATTAAGGAATAATGCCCTAAATAACACTGATATGGGATCAGTTTTTATCATTCATAACCCAGAGAAAGGAAGCTGCAAAATTGATGTGAGGTCAGCAGAAATGGCTGCTGCTATCAGCAGATGGCTACTTGCATATGGACCCGCTGAGCTCTGAGCTCCATTGGGACTCATGTGAAAAGAGCCATTGTCCCACGGTGCAGCTCTGAACTGAGGAACACTTTGTCTCTAGACCCAGTCGAGGGCATCGTGCCATGGTGGTTCTGACACCGCTATTGTTCAGTTCCCACGAAAAAATTGCCAGTCAGCCCATGCTGATGCTCTGAAGCAGATAACGTATCTCCAGTGGCAGACAGGAAGTTACAGAGAAACATAAAAATGTTTGGTCTGTTAATGTAAATCTACAGGAGGTGTCATGGCATCATAACTACGAGTTATGAAATTAATTAGGAAATCTTGTACTGATAGTAGTACACGTTTTACGTTACCTTTAGCCATTTAGCGGATGCTTTATCCACTTACAAATTAGGAACTTCACAAGCTATTTATCATTAGAGCCAAGCCAAAAATGTTTGCAGTACACACTTACAAAGTTTTACGTATATTTAAGTGTATACAAGTATAGTTAGTAAGAAGTAATTCTAATTTAATAAGTAATTATATAAGTAATAATATTATATAAGTAATTATATAAGTATATAAAGTACACTGCCATTCGAAAGTTTTTTTTTAATGTGTTTTTTTTTTTTTTTTTTTTTTTTTAAAGAAGTCTCTTCTTCTCATCAAGGCTGTGTTTATTTGATCAAAAATATAGAAAAAACTAATATTGTGAAAAATAAGTTCAATTTAAAATACGTTTTCTATTTTAATATACTTTAAAGTATAATTTATTCCTGTGTTGCAAAGCTAAATGTTTAACATCATTACTCCAGTCTTTAGTGTCACATGATCCTTCAGAAATCATTCTAATATAATAATTTATTATCAGTCAATGTTGAATTTTTTTTTTTTTTTTTTTTTTACGGGATTCTATTTTAAATAGTAATCTTTTGTAATTATGTACACTACCGTTCAAGGGTTTGGGGTCTTTTTTTCTTTCTTTCTTTCTTTTTTAAATTAAATAACTTTTAAATTTAATTTTTCTCTATTTTTGATCAAATACATGCAACCTTGATGAGCATATGAAACTTCTTTAAAAAACATTTTACAAACATTTTGGAATCTTACTGATCCCGAAATTTTGAACGGCAGTGTATGCTAAGAGAATATATGTGGGTATATTTGATATAATATGTTATATATATTTAATATTTTTACATTATTCAGCATTTATTTTGTATTGTATTTTGTTAATGAAAGTATTTTATTTTTTTTTATAGTTATTTAATAATCCTCGCAGCACCTGAATAATAAAAAAGAAACACAGAATATTGCATCCCAACTATTGCCAGTTGCCAGAACTATTGGCCATTGTTGAACCCACATAAAGCAATCAAAACAAAATTTTACATAAACATAACCACTAGCAACTGGAGTTTAATTAAATAAATAAAATAAATGTAAACATATACTGTGTATATATATATATATATATATATATATATATATATATATATGTGTGTGTGTATATGTTGATTATACTACATTATTATAACTAATAAAAAATATTACACAAATAATCAACAAATTGAGTTGACTTTTTAAAAATATTCTAAAATGTCAACTCCTTATTTGAATTTTAAATTCATATTTTAAAAAGTAACTGTCAATTTTTTGTAATGGCTCAGTATAAATGTATTAATCTTGGCATAATATTTATTTACAGTTTCAAAATGTGAGAGTGTAATGACACCTTTAGTTCGTAAAGAGTGTTTTCTGGGTCAGGCAACATCGGACATCCTACACTTCCTGCTTGTTAAACCCGTGACTATCATCTACAACCCACCACCCTATAAGACTTTGAGAGTGTCCACATTTAGCCTCCTGTCTGTCAGCTGGGATTGAAGCTAACTACAGTAATCCACTTACACTGAGCACTCAGGCCAGCTCCTGTCGTGCATCAGCCTCCATGCTATCTGTAGCACTGATCTAGGATCACTCCTTACCACATCAATAATGATCAGTGAGCTACACAGATCTAAATACTCTTAGAATCTAAACACTGGAGCACAGCGGGTGAGGTAAAGCCATATGCAGATGCTAGACTCAATACAGCAGGTTTTTAAACCATTTAGATGCTCACCTGCATTAATGAGTGTACACATCTTTTTTTATTTTTATTTTTATTTTTTAACAAATATGACATTTTTGGGGAAAATTTACATGCTGAACTAACCTTGGCTTGTTATAAAAAGGTCAAATTATCTGACATTTTGAAACTTTTCTGACCTGACACTGGGTCATGAGGGTCTGTAGGTATGAGCTGCTAAAATTTCGGTGCATCATTAATTTTTATGCTGCATTCCATTCAAAATCAGATGTGGGATATTGATATTTGACTTGTGATAATAAAGCATTGTCAAATGCTGTATAAAGAAACAAAGTGACAGTGCTGCTTGCGTTTGCTTTGCAGGTGGAAGAAGTTTGCTTACTTGAAAATGTTTGCTTTTGTGTGTAACATATTTGAGCATGGCGTCTCTAAACTCTCTGTCTCTTGGGATGTAGGTTACAATCTACAAGTCCATACCCACAAGACTCCTCTCCAGAGCCTGGGGTCGCTTGAACCAGGTGGACCTGCCAACATGGTTACGAAAACCTATCTTCAGATTGTATATATGGACATTTGGAGTCAACATGAAGGAAGCGGCTGTAGAGGATCTACAGCACTACAGAAACCTGGGCGAGTTTTTTAGGCGCAAACTCAAACCGCAGGTCCGGCCAGTGTGCGACTCGCACTGCGTGGTGAGTCTGGGTTTGTAACTGTAGAGAAAAAGACATTCTTTGAATAGACTTGTTGTCCCGTTCACTTTCATTCATATGCAAACTCAGGAGAATGGGTACATGGGCAAGCATGTACTTCAATTTTTGCATTCCAGGAGAGCCAATAGATAGTCTAAATGTTAGGGATGCACCGAAACGTATCGGCCGAAATGCTTGCGCGTTTTGTCAGTAAAGCCGGTTCTGTAATCAGTGGTAAATGCCATCAGGTGCGTGATTT
>JAHKKF010495082.1:0-13209 GCA_019740295.1 Labeo calbasu | reverse complement strand
TGTACGCCCGCCTTAAGTTACAGAGCTCAAAACGTCCTTGTTAGACTAAAAACTACTACAGTGTGAAATAGAAATGAATGCATCTGGTGCATTAGTGAAATGAGATACACTTCCAAAGGATCCGAAAGTGGCTGTTGATTTTCAACTCTGTGAATGTCTTAGAGAATTACTTGTTTGTTTGGTTCATTTCACAATGGATTCCTTTGGTAAACCAGTTAAATTCAATTCAGAACAGACTTTTACTGCGATATGTTGACTTGACAGTAATAACTGCTCAACAGACATGACTGTATTTGGCTAAAATGCTCAGCGCTGCAACCCTTTTATGCTATAGGTAAAGACTGAATTGTAATGCTATAATCAGCACTTTTTATAATTAGGTAAAGGAATAGTTCACCAAATAATGAAAATGTGCATCCTCAGGCATCCAAGATGTAGATGAGTTTATTTCTTCATCAGAACAGAGGAGCAATTTTGTATTACATTGCTCACCAATGGATCCTCTGTAGTGAATAGGTGCCATCAGGATGAGAGTCCAAACAGTAAAAAATAACCGTTTGTATTTTAGAATAAAAAATACAAGCTTTTCACTTCACAAGATGTTGATTAATGGACTGGAGTCATGTGGATTACTTGTGGATTATAGTGATGTTTTTATCAACTGATTGGACTGATTCTGACGGCACCCATTCAGAGCATCTACTGGTGAGTAGTGATGTAATGCTAATTTCTCCAGATCTGTTCAGATGAAGACAAAAACCTCAGTAACAGAGTTCTCAGCAAAGCTTCATTTTCGGATGAACTATTCCTTTAATCTTGGCAACTATACTAATAAAAATATAGTAAAAGTTTCAGCAGTAAAAGAATCATTCTAAATGTAATACATATTTCATATGCAAAGACCCTATGAAATCGGTTGTATTTTTTTTTTTTTTTTATTCCAAAATTCATTTTTTTATTTGCCTTTTTAATTTTTCTGCTTTTAGTTAATCTAGACTCATGGCTAAATTAAAAAGATATCAAACAAAACGCATGTCTAATTATTTATCAAGTTCTGTTTTCCATTTATTTTCTGTATTAAATTTGAATAGTTTCATTACATTTTAATGGTCACAAGTATGTCAAATTAATTGATTTCAATTTTGAAAAAATTAATTTATTATTATTTTATTTAATACTTTTTTTTTTCAGAAATTCTGTGTTGTGTATTTACATTTTTTCTGCGCTTTCCGCATTCTTACTAAAAAACAGTCCCTGAAAATAGTTTATTTACTACAATTCTGTTTGATGATGCTTGCTCAAAAATGCACTCTAGTTTTAAAGTGCTCCTATTATGCCTTTTCAAATATGACCTTTCATGTGTGTCATGTAGCTGTATATGAACATAAACTATCTGCAAAATTGTGAAGCTGACAGTGCACGATAAATAAAGTTATTGTCTATCAAAAAAAAGAGTCGGCTCACAATGGCCTGAATGAGTCGTCAGGAATTCAAATCTCTTTCTGTTATGGCTATATGTCACGAAGTAACACATTTGCATAATGTCCACACTTGTTCTACGTCGCAAACAACTTGCCCGCCCACAAACACAGTAAAATTTCCATGTGGTTTACGTCATGTTTAGAAGACGCTGTATCCTACTTCCAAAAGATGACTCTACAAAGATTGTATTTTCTAGCGATTGTTTAAAATACGTAGTGGTGTATGTTATGTTGTGTAACAACCCTGCACATGTCTTGCTAACCGGCTAACTCACGCTTCTGTAGTTCTGTTGTTTAGCTGTAGGCCCACTGTTGTCTAACAATTTGTGATTGATGCAGCTTGACTGTTTGTCTGTCTCATTAGTTGGAGTAATGATAAAGGATGGCGCACAAAGCGGCTTTTACACCGAATGCGGAAAGCACTGCGTTATGAAACTCATTCATTTCAATTGCCTGCGCCCAGCGAGAACGACTTATTTCTGCGGCAAACAAAGGGCACGCGCAGCGGAGCACACCACTGGCACGCAAGACGCGCACGCCGCACTCAAAGTTCAAATTAGTTAATCTTTTGCCACTGCACTCTGAAGGGCTGCACTGAACCCAGCGGCCAGCGCAGCACTTTCCGCGTTCGGTGTAAAAGCCGCTTAATGCATTATACAATGCTGAAGTTTACAACATAGAGGTGTGCCCGGTTCACTTACATAAGCAAATTGCGAACACATTCCACGGTAGTCCACTTTTCATGCCATCTTTTCTATGTATTGACAAGTCTCCAGGGCTGTCATTCAGTTATGGCAATGGGCGTTTCGTTTTCTGACACGCGCTGTACGCGGTAGGCCAATCATAAAGGACTGCGCCATCTGACCAATCACAGCAGTGAAGGCTCACTGAAAGGAGGGGATAAGAGAGACTGATTCTTCGAACTGCTACACATGAGTCGTTTATGAATTTAGAAATGAGGTAAAATTAAATCTATTTTTGGAGAAAACTAAAGTGTTTTTTGACCTTGCATACATGTAAACCTGTTTTAGGAGACTCATAAAACAATATTAGCAACCTTTAAAATGGCATAATAGGAGCACTTTAAATAAAAGAGCATCAAGGTTCTAAAAATCTTGACTACATCATTTTGGAATGTTCAGTATTTCAGTGTTCAGTGTTTCCTGTTTTACCTAACCGCTCATGCTCATCAAGACGCTTTAAGAACCTTTGGGCAAGTGTGGTTCCTGAACAAGTAGATCTTTGGGACTCTTCACCGAGCAGAAATCAGTTTGGAGAGTTTGGCTCCTTCCAAAGACTCAGACTGGGAGTCCTCAGTAGCCAACTCTCCCTCTACAATCAGCCTGTATCCTGCAGCTAATAAACATGCTCATTAATGGCCTTCTGAAAACTTAATTAAAGTTGGAGAGAAGGAGGCACTGCTGCCCCAAAGAGGAATAATCCACTCTGTGGTGTAATTCAGCCCTTGTGTACATCAGGGAAAGGAGCCTGAGGCCTGAATGTCAAAATCCTCGTTAGATTAATGAATACTTATGCGGGCCTTATAACATGACCCCTGCGCATAGCCTCTTATATTTTACTTTTATAAGATGATTAAAATTGTTGGGGAGACTTTACAGACAGGTTAGGACCATCTTAACCTAGCAAATTACTATGAAAAAGATTCCTACCTATTTGTTTAATTGATTTGTTTGCTTAATCATTGTACCTATTCATTATATCTTTTTTTTCTTTTTCACTCTTGAAAAACTAAACTGCTCAGTCATGAACTTCATAAAAGCACACACTGATCTTCAAATAGGATCCTTATTATTGATAGTCTTGTTGGCTTGGAAACAGGATAAAATAGATGGCTGGTGGTACTTGAGTGTTGGGATGTCTTAGAAGGAAAGGGGTAAGCAAAAGTAATATTTCGCTTCAAATAGAACAGAATTGCAAGCTTTATTCAGTGCCAGCGGGGAGAGGGTTATAGCTTTTATATTTCTGTTATTAAAGTAGTGGTTAATGTAGCACCCACAGACAAGAACAGAAGGAAAGTTGGCAATGCAGCTAGCAAGCCTGCCTATGACCACCTAGTTTGTGTGAGTAATGTGTACTGAACCCCCTCTCTCTCTCTCTCTCTCTCTCTCTCTCTGTTTTCGATCTCACATATACATACTCTCAGTCAGAAATCTTTTTTCTTTCTATTTCTTCTGTTGAGTTGAGAAAGAGAGTGCCGCTCTGACACACACTAATGGACTTTAGCTACATGTGCAGACAACAGGTCAGAGAGTGAAAATATGAAAGGTGAAAACTGATATCTGAGATACATCTTCCTAAAAAGTGACACATAGGGAAGGACACTGTGTATTTACATGCATAAATATACACTGAACAGCTTATCTCTGTGACGACCTTAGTGAATAGTTTAACAGCCTTCACTATGGCATAATAATAATAGCAAGACCGAGGCTAAGTTGTCACACTTTACTCCACTGAATAAACATGCTCCTTTAAAAAATAATAATAATGAACAGTGTTGGGGAAGGGTGCTTTTAAAAGTAATGCATTACAATATTGAGTTGCTTCCTAAAAAAGTAACTAATTACGTTACTTAGTTACTTTTTATGGAAAGTAATGCGTTACTTTTGCGTTACTTTTTAAATCTGGGCAGGGCTTGCTTGTTTGTTTTTTTAATATAAAAAGTTGTGGTTTAGGCAAATGTAAAAGCCTTTTCACACCAAAAGCCTCAGGCTTTGAGGGAAGTAAATTCACGTCTGTGCAGTAGACCGCAGAAGAAAAAAAATCAACTCTTCTGCAATAAAAAAAAAAGGAAAACAAATGTTAGATTATCTTGAGTAATTTGTGCATATTAGTATGGTTGAATTGGATCACCGGTCGGCAGCAAAGACATTGATTAATAAAATGGGATTAAATGCATAAAGGATATTTGTATTATTTAACATTTAATTATTTCACTGTTTTTATTCATTTTGAGCATTTTCCAAAACATCAGCTTTTCAAGATATACGTGAAAATTTGCCTGATCCGATTGTGTGCTTGCTTGATCTAATATTTGGTGTTTTTAAAAATAAGAATCTAAAATTTTTGATGATGAAATGATTTTCATTTTTGTTTACGATAATTAAAGCAGCAGTTTTTAAATACTGAAAGAATATGTAAAAGTATGGCACCCCTGCTGTTGGGGTTAAATGGCACAATAATTACCATGATAATAATAGAAGGCTGACTTTTCCATTTGTTGACATGACATGATTATATTCAGATGGTAAATATCATCTATTATGTTGGGTGTCTATCTTAATGGATAATTAATCACCATGTTTAGAATCAAATCATCATATTTAAAAGCATGATATTAATTATATCATATAATAAAACATCATTTGTTGTTACTACTGTAAATCTGTGTTCAGTTGATATGGGATCTCCCTCAATGCTTTCAGAATCTATACATTTTAAAATGATTTTGTTTTTGTATTTTAAAATATGTTTTTTTATTAGCGTATTTTAATATTTATTAATATTTATTCATTATCAAAATAAGCAGAAAATAGTACAAACTTTGCTAAAGTGATTGTTTTGAACAAGTATTATTAAAAAAACATTATTTTAGCTAAAGTATTTGTATTAATACTGTGTGCCTGTGTGGGGGGTAAAAGGCCCACCTTGCCACCTAATACATTTATAAAACTTGCATGCTTTATTTTCACACAAAATCTGTTGCTCCATAAATATTCAATACAAACGTTTATATTTTTCTGCAATCATACACTTTGGGCATGGTGAAAAGCACTTTTTTTTCTTAGGGTGTGCATTTAGCCTTGTTGAACCCTATGTGTGATCGCATATCTCGAAAGTGAAAGTAAAATGCGAACACAATTTCAGTACCCTGTATATTAAACAATTACTCTAAGAAGCACAAAACAATCTATGACACATTGAAAAATGTAAGGTAATAAAAAATATCAAAGCATTTTATGGGCAAGAAATGTACTGAAAACTCCATTTCTGCCATATCCTTCTCAGGCTTGGCTTTTATAAAACGAAGCCACATATTATACATTTCTTCAAGCACTTCAGTTTCTCTAGAATAATAATAATATGTCACAAGCCCATAATTTTAACCCCCTCCAGCCCATCAACACTGAAAAAACCCTCTCCCTTTTAAACAGCCTTAAGAGATGCATCGATCAAGACCCAGCAATTAACAGCACAGCAGCTCATCAGAATCAGATGTGATTGCTCCAGTCCAATGAAAACAAGATTTTCTCTTTCTTTCTGCCTCTTTTTTATCAGTCGCTAATTGAAGCGGTGGCAGTCAGGGCAATACCTGATTAGGCAACTCTATTCAATGACCAAGCCTGGATGGCAGATCCATCGTGTAATAACGCAGGAGATGGATTATGGCTTTTCTGCCGAGCAGGCAAACACGAGTCCCACCGCCATTCACCGCTTCTTATTGCAGTACAGAAATCCATTAGAGAGGCTGTAGCACACTTTTCTGCTAATCTCATATCTGTCTCATCCAGCACACAGGGAATACTACCGCTCCTCAGTCCGTTCCACTCTTTCTTCTTTTTGCCTTTTTCCTTTACTTAATATCTCATTTTTATTGATCAGTGTTCCAGTAACCTGTTTTTACAATAACATCTGTCTCTTTTCTTATTCATTAAAAGTTTTGGAGTTTGACATATCTGATTTTTAGGTAAATTGTTGTCCAAATAGAATTGCGAAAATAATGAAATCTTCACTGATTGGTCATCCAGAAGGCTCCGCCCCAACTCATGCCATTATTTGGCTAAAACCAACCCACAACCAAAAAATGACCTCCTTATAGTTGTCTCTGCACATTAAACTGGCAATTAAATATTTTATGTACTTTTTATGTATGTATAGCTGAAACACAAACTCATCTGCACTGAATGCAGGAAGCCCTTCAGGGCTCTCTCATTATTTCTCGCTCCTTTATTTTCTCTTCTTTATCTCATATTCATATTCACCCCAATACACAATTATGCTTCTGTCATTGTCTCTGTTCTTTGTACCCGCGTCTATATATCGCTGTGAAATGTGAGAGGTCAGTACATACTGTACAGATGAGAACGAAATAAGTTTTCCAGACATTTTAGGCGAATCTCTGTAAATGGATTTTAAGGTAGCCCTGAGTCAGAAAATAGATTATTATGATTATCTTATTCCAGGACAGTTGGAGTGGGGATAAATTGCCTGGCCTAGTCAACGTTTTCTTTGTGAGCTGGAATTTAAACATATAATAACCGGTGATGGACATTTGCGTCGTTCATTGCTTGCAGAATGAATGGAGGGTGAAATCAAAACTGGACAATCGGCTTCGCACAGTAGGCCGTGATTTCCAATGAATAAGAACGAGTTGATTTAAATGAATTCACACTGCCCGGAGGAACTCTCTGCATCCTGGTTTGATCATCTGTAATGGAACGGATGAAAGTTTGGTCTGTGCAATTAGAGAGTAACAGTAGGGAGAGACATGAATAAAGACAGCTGGCAAGATCCAACAAAGGCATAAAAAAATAGTTTTGATCATAATACCAGACTGCATGTGACGTGATCTGGATACATCAGGCATTTCCTTTGAAACAAACGGGAAAAAACAGCCACCTTTCATTACAAAAAATGTATAAAATAAACTTCAGTAATATTGCGCTTTTAAATTATTTGTGAAGTGATATTATATTCATAATATATGCATGCTTCAATACATTTCCTAGCACTAATATCTACATTTATGGGTATATAAGATATAAAGAGTGACATCCTAGTGACAGCTTTGCAAAATGTGAATTTGCAAAATGTGTCTGAGTATAATATAATATAATATGATATAAGAGCTAGAGGATCTGTTTCTTTACTGACAAGATCTGAGTCCATTTTCAGAGGTTGGAGAGGATACATGACACTACAGTACATCATGTTCACAACAGGATGTTCACGTCCTTACGATGGGACAACACCAAGCACTGAGAGTGAGAGGCTGAAGAGAGATTGGGACATAAAGAAAACCTAGGAAAGTGATAAATGTTTGGTGTAGAAGTAAATCGCACAGTTGGCCGGTTCGTCCAGACATTCTCTACTGTCACTAAGGTTTATGGTCTCAGCAGAGCAAAGCTATGCTCTAAAGTACTGTTTTTTTTTTGTTTTTTTTTGTGGGAGGAGGCATGCAGTTGTTCATGGAGTGCTACATGACACAACTTCTTTTTTCTTTTTTTTTTTAAAAGGCCAGATGCAAAAGTCCATCCGATGTTTTTCTTTAAAATAAGCATTTTTATCTCCTATATAAATTGTACTTCAAATTGGGCTGAGGCAGGGATTTAGCGAGTTTGATGTAAAAGTATTTGATGGACATATACTATGTATCTCATTTTTGACCGAGGTGGCTTTCGGAGGGTTTTGCATCTGAACTCTTCATATATATATATATATATATCTCAAATGCAGAATGCTAAAAATGTTTCTCAAGCTGTTTACCAGGGAAAGTTGGTTCTCGTCCATGTACTGTGCTTCCCTCTTGTGGCCAATCTTGATACCACAAAACTCATTTGTTCCACAGACCACAGCTTAAAATGCAACTGTGTATCCGTGTGAGCACTACTGAAGGGATGTTCATAGAGAAATATTGTTAAAGGTGACATATCATGAAAATCTGACTTTTTCTGTTTAAGTGCTATAATCGGGTCCCCAGTGCATCTACTGACCCAGAAAACCTGAAAAAGACCCAGTAACTTTGTTTTTTTAATGCAAGCCTGTTGAAAAAAGAGCCGTTTAGATTTTGCTCCCCCCGTGATGTGGTAAGGGGATCTTATTATAATATTACCACCTCTTAATCTGCACGTTTCCACCCATGGTGCCGCCATTTTGTTTTGACAAAAGTGACAACAGTGTACCAGTTCTAACACCCTGGCAAAAGTTTAAGCAAAGCATGCTAACTGTTTCGTCTTTGGCTGCACAGACAAGCATAAAATAATATTTAGAGTCCAAGCCTTTAGAGGAGACAAGAGAGCAGTGGATTTATTGATTTATTTAGGGGAGCAGGGGCACAATCTAACACTTTTTGAATTTCTCAGTTTGTGTAAATCCACGTGGAGGTCAGAGAATAATTTTTTATCCACGTTAATTTCACACAAATATCTTGTACAAATATGTCACTTTGTTTCATAATTACAGTGTATACGTTTTTCGTTATTTACCTCAAAAGACAGGAAGTGAAAAGTAACATGCCCCGTAGGTGGGGTACATTGTAACATGTGAGGGGCACGTTGTAACATGGCGTTTTTTAAGAATGAAAAAAAATCTAATTTTTGAGGTTCACAATGAACACATCGCAACCATGCGTGAGACGGCCCTGATCGCAAAACACAGCTATACAATATAGTTCAAAACAATGTCAGCAAATAGATGAAACACATTCAGACATTCAAAAAAAACACTCCCTCCCTCCACACGCAGCTCTCATAGAACACCAGACACATAAACAATCCAAAATGCTTTACATTTCTTGAAATAATAATTTCTCAACATTAAACGTTGATTGTGAGTCTTAATTCACCTGTTTGTTGTGGTTTCTTTTTAAAATCCATAACAGTAATAGTAAATACCATAAATTTGGTTATGCTAGAACATGTGATTTCTTTTCCAGCTGTTTACCTTCATAGATATAACCGACTGTTTTTGTAACTCCTGTGTGTTTTTAACGTAAACTTGTGTGTATCTGACAGTTTAAGCAATAAGATATGAAGGAGAACTTAGTTTAGTACTCATATGCCATGTGACAGCTGCTTTCTGTGTGCGTGCTTCGAATATTTTCGCTCAGAAAACCCTATATCAGAAGGTTAAGGTAATATGGTTTAAAATGCTCGATAGACATAATCAAAACCAAACAGATTTTTTAGCAGAGCATCTGAGGTACGAGCTGTAAAGGCACAGCTCTATTATGGAAAATGGGGTGGGGACCAGAAGCTCATTTGCATTTAAAGAGACATGCACGAAATCTGTGTATTTCTGCTTCCACTCAAAATGGGCGTTTTCAAAATGGTATAATAAACTATCTGTGGGGTATTTTGAGCTGAAATCTCACAGACACATTCTGGGGACACCTGAGACTTATATTACCTATTGTAATAGGGGCATCCTTTAATGGATGTCACTGACTGCCTGCCAAGTGAAAATATATAAAGGTTCGAAGAAGATAAACTTCTTCCAGTGCCAGTGTTTTTAACTGGAATCATTGTGCATATTTGTCTATGAAATTTTAACTTTAGTAATACAGGGAGGTGCTTCACTACAGGGTGTGAGCTAGACTGTGTGTATACAGCATGTGTTGAAATCAGTGCTGTTTTACCATGTTCTCAGACACTATTACAAAATCTCTCTCTCTGGTTTGATGCAGTAACTTTATTATTAGATTTCAAGGCGCTGGGCAGTATTTGACAATTCTGTTTATTTATTTAAACCACAAAGAAATACTTTAAAGCTGATGGAACAATATGTTCCTCAATGTGATAGACTTTGAGCTGAAGCGGTTAATGGTTGCAGGTGGTCATGAGCTCTATTAGCATCAGGGATGTGATTTGTCACACATTTGAACATGAATGTGGGAAGTGATGCCAAGATAAACCTTCTGCATTGGGAGTGTAGTTCCGATCTTCTACCCTTTCTTTAGCGTCGTCCCAGAGTAACGGCCCAGCTTAACATAGAACAGCTTGAAGCAGAGACCTGCGAAACGATTATGTTGTGAGGTTATGATTTTTGATGTATGAAATTATTAATAATATTAGTGTTTTATTCACAAACATGAAATGACCTAAAACCTCTAAAAGAAAGTTGCGTTACATTGTTATTCATCCTTTAGAACAGATGTGAACATACACACCTTCTCCACTTAAAGTAATGCCATCATTGATAGGCTCCTCTTTAGGTTGATTTATGTATGGTGCAGCTTTCTGATTCAGTGTCACATCAAATGGAGTGAGAACTGTAGTTCTGTCAGCACACACAATGTCAAGACCCTCATGTGTCCAGTCCCCACTGTCAGTGCAGAACAAACACACATACAGTTCAGAGAAACGTTCGCCGACTAAAGTCAATTAAGTTAATGCTTCTTTGCCTCCAAAATAGCTCTCAAATTGTATTTAACATGATGCATCAAGCTAGATCTGACGCTGATGACATAAAACTGTTTGTTCACGTGTGTGTAACAGTGTTACAAGGGATCACCCAGAATGTGATTTTAGCGATGCCGCTGGTCTTGTGGCCAATCGTTCAGTAAATAACCTACTGTATGGAAAAAACTGCTTTGTTGGTCTGCAAAATATTTCCTTTTGTATTTAACAGAAGAAATACAATTTTGAACACAGGTTTGAAATGGCAAGGTGAGTGTTGATGATTTCTAACATCATTTTTAATTAGTATGTAAACTCATCTATGGTGCAGAATAAAGATCTTGTGTTGTGTCATAGTCTAATCAAAATAATGATATCACTGTATCATAGTACAGCCTCTACTACAAATGTGTAATTATTGTTTCTGGAAAGAGCTATTTAAACAATTTCTAAATGTTAGTGCTATTTTTAAGGGTTGTTAAAAGAGGTACACAAACACAGCGTTTACCAGTTGGCTCCATAGCATCCACAGTCATACATCGTATCACATCCTCTTTTGCTGTTACTTGGGTTTCCACAGCAGAGGGGACCAAATGTCACTGTAAAATAATAAACTCATTCCTGTAGCTTACATTAGGCTTTCTGACAGTTTTTTATTTATTATTATTATTTGTCTGTTTGTCTTTCCTGTCAATACCTGCATTGGCCTCAACATAAGAGCGGAAAAGCACTGAAAAAAAGAGACACACATTGAGACTTTAACTTGCGATAATTATTATTTTTTCATAACGGTTACACTGAATTATAATATGTGTGTTTACTGTTTTTGCAATGTTTTACAATGACACATCACAAAACTTCTGTGAATTTTATCAAATCATATATTGCTCACAATAAAACCACATCTTTAAAGGGGTCATCGGATGCCCATTTTCCACAAGTTGATATGATTCTTTAGGGTCTTAATGAAAAGTCTCTAATATACTTTGATTAAAAATTCTCAATGGTTTTGTAAAACAACACCCTTTTTACCTTGTCAAAATGAGCTCTGCATCTCATTCTAAGGGGTTGTTCCTTTAAATGCAAATGAGCTCTACTCGCCCCACCCCTCTCTTCTCTCTGTGGAATGACGTTCTTGTTTACTTTAGCTGCATTTAGCCACGTTTAGCCGCTAAACTTCATAACTACCACCTTATAAGGAAAGGCGATCGCAAAGATTCATAAAAAACCCTTATACATACTTCTGCTGTAAGTGAAGCTGGATCATGAATGATTAGTGCGAACATAGAGGGATATATGTAGATCGGGAGGTGCATTCCATTCACAAACAAATGTAATCTACTGCATCTTCAGCAGCTCAGATGTCGGGAGTAAAATGACGACCACTATGTTCATTATTACATCCAGCAACACAACACCTCAATCGCTCAGTTGGAGATATTATTGTCTAACTTACATCCCTTCTCTGGCATGGAAACAAAGAGGGCGGACTGTGACAGCTGATCCCAGGGTAAACGCTCATGTCAATCACCTATCGTAGGATCGGCCTCTGTCGGTGTGACAGCACATAACATTATAGGGTAGATTTGTACATACAATGCCAACACACATTAATGTTCAAACAACATGAAAAAGTGAACTTAGCATCCGATGACCCCTTTAAGTAAATTAATTTAACCTGAACCAGACTAAAGATTAAGATTAGGTTAGACTAAATTGGAAAATAAAAAAAATGTTTTAAGTTAAATAACATTTTCCAATATTAAGCAAATTACATTGTAATTTCTTACCAGACAAACGCATAAAACTGAAAAGGGTGTACAGTTCCATGTTCCTGTAATTGTTTGTTCTCAGATGCTGTCTTCTCTGCTGTTGTCCTCAGTCTGTTTGGCTTAATGAACTGTATGTTTTTATATCTTGTATGGGTTCCTGTGTAAATGTTGCTTTCAACAAATAAACACACCCACACACACGCAGGTTTACTTAAGGACCTATCTCACACCCAACCTTAAATGAAACAATTATAATGAATCATAAATTAATAATTAATTAATAATCATTAACATGAATTAATAATGAATCAATTATTTCTTATTATTATTATTTTTATTTACAAATCAGGACATCCCCAAAATGAGGTTTTGTGAGATTTTGTCAGGTTTAGGATTAGTTCACTTCTGGCTAAAAAGTTGTCTCATTTGATTAAGTAGGTTCGCACGCACATTTACAAACAAAATATAATACCAATGTGTGTTTACAAATGTTTGACAAGGAGTGTTTACAAAAAGAATTAAAGGCTGTCCTTCAGGTCTCTCTAAATCAATAAATTATGAAACCAGATTTAAAAAAAAAATGCCCTTTAATTAAGATTAAAGTAGCTATTGGTTTTGTCACGATAATGTAAATTCTAACTTTAATACTATTCGACACAATACAGTTTTTGATAACATGGTGAAAAATAGACTCAAACCTGTGATACTGTCCACATTACGTTCACACTCGTTTTTAGGAAGCCAACCTATTTCAACCTATCATTACTGTTGTTGTTGTTGTAATATAATAAGTATATTAATTAATTAACTTTAGTAAAA